>JBDJHY010140015.1:0-13234 GCA_039654485.1 Withania somnifera | reverse complement strand
AATGATCCTCAAAGTCATTTATGACAAATACACGATGTTTTGCATTCTAGAGCTTTCTAGTAGCTGTCCCAACTCATTTATAACTTGTTGCGACTGATAGTCCAGTTTTCTAGAACCTCGGTTGAGAAATGTCTCAAATTGCATGTTTTAGAACTTAAAACTTAGTACTCATTGACTAAAGTCAACTTTCCTTCAAAACCAATTCACAATTAGATTTCGACAGTTCCATTTTCTCTGTAATGCCAAATATAGTCATGATTGACCTTATGTTTGTGTTTTAGAGTTTTCATTTACAATTTGTGCTAATTTGTGGATTTTTGATAAGTTTAAAGCCTGACTTGGAGCTTGAGTGGTATTTTAGTGTTCAAAGTGTCAGAATGGATTTTTGATGATTTCCTCAGTTACATAGTGGTGAATTAGTCTAGTTTGATCCTTGGTATGCTTCCCAAGGTTTTTGTGCTTGATTGAGTTGGATTGTGGAAAATTATAATATAGTCATTCTGTCTAAGTCTTAGTTTGGGGGATATTTTTTCACAAATGTCCTCTGATTTCCATTTCATTGGTTCCATTAAGTTTGGAATGTGATTTTCACACAAGATATATATTTGGTTTTAAAAATTGAACTCCATTTCATTTCTAAATCCCGCCTAGTTCAAATTTTTGAAAAGTACTATTTTTGTTGGTGCATACACAGACAGATATATTTGTCAAAATGCTGATTTATCTATGACTGATAAATCAGTCATTTAGCCGATAAATCAACAACTTTTAATTTTTTATGGATCTGGTAGAATGTCAATTTATCATCCACCAATAAATCATTACTTACAATGACTTCCCAACTTTAGGGGAATTTCTGATTTATCGGCTCTTTGTTTAATTTATCGGTAACTGCCCCTTTTTCCAGTACTCAGGGGGATACTGATTTTTCTTCACAAGAGACTGATAAATTGGCATCTGAGGTGTATTTTTTTCAGTTTCAGCCCCATTTTTTGTTTATTAGTTCCTCAAGTTTTCCCACGTTTTCTCTCTACTCTTAGCACGAGTTGCCTTGGGAACATCCCAAACTCCTTAGAAAAGTTTCTTTAAGATTTTGAACATCTTCCTTATCCTTGGTAAGTAATTTCATCCATTTAATTACATGAAATTAGGGTTTTTCCCTTCATTGATGCCCTAGTAATGATTTCTTGATTTCATCATTTCTACCAGAAGATGTGGGGTAAATCCTTTTTCATTAGGGCTATTTTACTTTTTAGTAACCCTTTATTTTCAAATTTCATTGCACAATTCCATAAAGATCGAGTCTTAAAATCCCTTTAATACTCTATATACTTCGGGCTGGTCAATGGTCTTTCCTTACCCAAATTGTGCTAAAGTTTTTAGCATGAGTTCCTGGTAATGATGGGAACCCCCTAACGATGTTTGTTTTTTATTTCAAAGAGTGGGACCCGCAGACCAATTTTAGGCCCAGTCTAAGACTTAACATAATATATACTATTAGACTCGTATTTATATATGGAATACTATTCACACATTTCAGAGAAATTAGAGTTCATTTGATATCAGTAGGAGTAGCATTTGTGAGTGTCCAGGGCTTTATTGTCAGACGACAGGTAGGCTCCGTGGGTCTATCTCTGGGTTTATAACTTTAATAACATTTTTTCATCTGTTCCTCATTGCTACCTATTTCGACATATGAGTTAATATGGTGTCTGTAACATAGGATTTGTCTAGTTATACCTATGTAGGGCTAGAGCTGGTTTGTTGTTTTATGTATATCTATATACTTTCTATTACGTGGTGCATACATTATACGAGAGGTTGGGTTGTACTCTCCATTGAGAGTGCACTAGGGCTGGGCCAATATCACCATATTCTTATTGAGCCGTGAAGGCTAGACACTAATTTTGTATAATAATGGATAAGGGCATAAAAAATAACTTGTAATAGTCTAATAATAATATAATTTAAAGGACCTTTTAACTATTTTAGACTCGGCGGTGTACCGAGCACCTGGTTCTTTTATTTTTACTTGTTTTAGCCTAAGATTTACACCCCAAAATCAGGAAATATCATCTGACTAATTAATGTTCGAACTTGAGTCCTACTAGGTTCGGCAGTGAGCACAACTGCTGGAACTTGAGTGTGTTGTTGTACGAAAGTGAGTATGAATTTTCTATACTTATCACACTAATTGGCTTGGATACTTTTATGATGCCTGTTCTATTTAAGAATATTGGTGATACCACTATATTGAGGCATTGGATGCCATGATTTTCTAAGTAAGGCTTGATGATACCATTTTTATGAGGCATTTAATGCTAGATTTTATACCTGCAAGGCTTATGGTATGGTATGTGAGATTATGATGACATTAGAGTTTGTATATATTGGGCATACCTCTATAGACCTTTTCGTCAGGCTATGGTAATGTGAAAAAGGGATATAACAAGAATCACTGATGGTACCCTTCCATATATTCAACCTGCTGTCTCTATAGGTACCGGAGGAGAAACGTACACAGGACTAATTATTTCATGTTGTGTAATTACTTTTCTACACTTGTTTTCTTCAATGTACCCTGGTCGTATAGGAGGCCAGCGGGTGAGCACATTTACTGTGTAGGCTACATTCTTTATGGGGGGATTCATAGTGTATATATTTTTATTTCATTACTATTATTATAGTTCTGTTGATATTACTTATTATTGGATAGTTATGATTACATTGGTTATTATACGTTGTGTTATCTTATCAGTCTTATTACACCGTCCATACTCTCTTCCTATCTTCTATTTAACTTATGATGTTTTTATTACTATTATTCACATATATTGCTGTAAGGATTCCAGGTTTATATTCCTATATTTCCTGAAATCCTATTATGTGATTACTTAACGATGATATGTTCTACTTGTTACTTGATTCCTATTTGAGTAGCTAGCTTTCATGATATACTGTTTGCTTGTGTGACCATATTTATTGTCTTTTATTTTTTACTACAGTTGTTATTGTTATGGGCCTAATGAGCCCTCGAATCCTACTGGTTATGGGTTATTTTGGCAGCTTGTACACATACTACACTTGCCATGTGCAGATTCGAGTACAGGTGCCCAACCTTGAGTTCAGACTGTTGTTCGGGCAGAATCTATTATTTTTTAGAGATTCGAGGTGAGATTGTTGTTCAGTTCTTCCTACCTCTCTTCAATATTAGATTGATCTCCATGTATTTTTTGATATATATTTAAAGTAGGTATTTGATTCTATGTTCTGTACTTTATGTTTTTGTATTACATTGACATCGGGTTTTAGGAATTATTGGTTCTTTTATTTCCACTTTCATTTATATATTGTTATTGTACTTTTTCTTTCTACTTTTGATGTAGTAGTCCTCCAATTCGGACTCTAGGATTGGTTCTCCTAATGGTGGTATAGTAGGTGCCATCATGATTTGAGAAATCTGGTCGTGACACAAATTTAATTACATTAAAGTCAGCAGGAACGATAAACTTAACAACCTTTATGAGAGTGTCTTTAGCTATTCCTTTAAATCGCATAATAGTCTTTTCATCCATCTGTAAGAGCAAGGCTTCGGTTTACCAAAACCAAAAGATTTAATACAGACAGGAGCATTAAGTTTATACTTACCTCTAGGTCACCCAATGGATGTATCACCTTACTTTCACCAATTTGTACGGGGAGGATGAAACTCCCAAGGTCTTTCATCTTCCAGGGCATCTTATTCATCACTACAAATATGCACTCTTCAGTGAGCACCACATCTCAAGATTACCTAATTGGTTTTTCATCAATAGATCCATCAAGTGCTTAACATACTTTTGCATACCTTGTAAAACATCAAGCAACGAGAGGTTAATGTGGAGCTCTTGAACATGTTCAAGAACTCTTTGAAAGATGCATCCTCTTTTTCTTTTCTCAACAGCTAATAAAATTATGGTAGTGGACTTGGTTTCACTGTAAGTTTAGGAGTTGGGTACTTAGACATCCCTTTATCCTTGGCCTCATTATTTTCAAGTTGTTTCGGTCGAATCAACTTTGCTTGCCCCTCTTTATTTCTGTATGGGGGTGTATCAACAAACTCTTTACCAAACCTCAAGGAAACTACCATTACTTTTCTTGTTTGTTTATATCACCGTCCAATCCACCTTGGGGTCTCATATTCTTTACTGCTACCATTTTCCAACTTGTGTCTCCAAGAATTGGTGGGCCATTTTCATATATTTCTTCTACACAACCAACGAATCAACTTTGATATTTAATGGACCAAAAGTTGTATTCAATGACTCAACATTGGTGCAAAATACCTTTTCCATTTTCTCCATATCTTTCATATGCCTCAGAAACTCTTCATTATCATATTGTAGGATTGATTGTAATTATAATTACATCGTATGCTTCTTGTTTTTCTTTTTTCCCTGGTTTCCAAATTGATTTTTATTTTGATTTCAACCCCAAGAGATGTTAGGATGTGTCTTCTCACTAGGTTTATAATTATTTCTATTATATTGCATCCCAGTACCCTTTTAGGAATTTCCCATGAAATTCACTAAATCAGGATTAACACCACAATATTTAGAAATATTCTCTCCACTGTCACACACTTCACACCATGTATTCTGCTGAATAACATTCATAGGTGTTACCTGCTGCTACTGATTATTCAAAATCATAGACACCTGATTCTAGAGTGTAGACATTTGTGTAGAAATAGAGGTAGAAAAATTAACATCAATCATACTAGTAATAGATCTCTTTGCTACATCCCTTGAGTTATCTTTGTAACCCGAATTTCCCTGTGACCTTACATTCAATGTATCCACTAGTTCAACATGTGTTTTCTCCAAAGCCTAACCACCATTGGAAGAATCAAGCTACACCTTAGTACGTTCCTCCAATACTTGGATAAACATACAGGACATTACTTCATTTATCTTATGATATTGTGGACAATTTAATGTCATGGGATTGAATTGGTCCCAGGCTTGAGCTAAACTTTCGCCTTCCTTGTTTTGAAAGCCAAGGATCTCTCTCCTAAATCAGATATCTTTCTAAATAGAAAGAATCTGGTTAACAACTTGGTTGAAAGATCCTCCCTGAAAATGATAGAGTTGGCCGGTTAAGACTCCAACTATCTCTTGGGTTCCTCAAGTAGAGAGTAGGGAATAATGTAAACTGTACATACTTATCTGAGACCTCCGCAGGAAAAAATATATTATATAACTCCAAAATAGTTTGCATATGGCACTATGGGTCTTTATAAGATAACCTAGTAAACTATCCACTGAAGTGTAGAAGTTGTATCATGTTGTTCTTCAGAGTGAAGTGACCACCCGGATCTAGCTTACGAATGCTATAATGTATATTTGTTGACAATGGGATTGCCACCTCATGAACTCATATTTCTTCCATAGGCATCTATTTAACTATTCGAGGTTAAACAGTTTCAATCATAAAAATTTCCGATTGCTCTGGCTCAATATGAGGAATAGGATAAAGAGATTCCCTTTCCCTTTGATGATGTAAATGTATTTCCGATTCAGGAAGAGACTTTACTAATTATGTATCTGTAGCCAACTCTCAAATATAAGTTGTACTTGCAATTGCAACAGATAAGATCAAGTTTCATCACTTATCAAATAAATTTAAAAAATCAAAAGTATAAAAAATATAATCATCAAGTATCGGAAGGGACACCAAAAACTTCCTAGGCTTTTCTCACACGCATAATTGAATGCGGTCTATCAAATAAAATAATGTAACTTTCCAGAGCTGAGATATCCTACCCAGAAGGACTTATAGATTGCCAATTACCTATTTTAAGTAAACTTTGCTATTTTACAAGTGTGAGAATTCAAATAAGATTAAGGAGTGTAAACTATCAACAAACTAAACTAACCAAGAAAGCAAGGTAAATTTGTGATCTTGGGGGTTAACAAAATATTGGAGAATTCTGGGGTTAATACTTCACGCACATTCATGCCTAACTAGAGCTTATGTTGGTTCAATAAACTATACCGACTATTGATACTGGAGTTGATATTATGTCCACGGTCTCTTGATCCTCTAACCTTCTATTAAACATAGAAAATTAACTACATCATTGAGCGGGCATAGCCCGACTAGGTCTAACACATTAATGTTATCTTCCTCTTTAGGCAAAGAAGAGCATCCTAGGCATATATCTATCCTAAGGATAACAACTCCTACTGTTGCATAGTATCTGATCCACAGTCCCTATTAGATCCAACCCTATAATTATCTCTCGAATTAATGAGTAGCCAATATATTTATTCCAAAGTCTGGACGCTTTAGAATACTACGCATTAGAAAAATAAGAACAATAAAGATATAATCAATATGAAACAACTTTAAAGTATAATTAAGCAATCATGTTTGTACCTTTAACCCCGAAAAGAGGGTTTTTATCCATTAATATGTTCACAAACAAATTCGATATAAGTAAAAATTAGGAGAAAACTAATGAATAAAAATAACCCTAAGGGGTGACTTTTTGCTCCAAAACATATTATTTCTAGAGATGAGTGTAACATTTTCTATGTACCACTTATACAGTTAAATCCAAAACCAAGCCCAAACTAAAGTTTTAACAATACCAAATAGAACAAGAAGTTCCCAGAACACCAAAGTCGTCCAAGCCTATTTTTGCATCTTGGAGACATGTGTGTGATGTGTATGGAACATACAGAGCATTAGGAGGGTGATGCACTACTCATAAAAGATCTTAGGCAGTGTGGGTTTGTATTGGGTTTAGAGGAGAGATGGAAACCTTGTAAAAATATTATGTGCGACGTGCTGGACATATCTGAAACTGGTGGGTGAAAAACCTACTACTGCCAGACTTTGGGATGTTATTTGGAGCTTTAAGCAATCACTTCATGATTGTTTATGAGTTCCTTTGAATCCCATGAACTTATTATTCAAAAATAAAGCTTTAATATATGCCTCAGAGTCACCATCCATCTTCCAACACACTGCAAAGTAGGCTCTAGGATCACAAACGTCAATTTCTCCAACTCAGCCCCGCAATGATATTATTTGTATTTTTTCTCACTTTTTCGTATAATAGGTTAAAATTTATCAAAACATAAGTCCCATTCCTCATTTTAATCCCTTATATTCTTCCTTAAATATTCTGCAACCATAGTTAAACTAGTATAAGTAGTGTATTGTTGATTTTGGGTCCTTGATTTCTTTGTGCATTTGCTTTTTTCCACTGATATTTAAACTTCAAATGAGTAACTAAAACAACCTAAAAGATATTAGAAAATTAAAATGTGACAATTCAACACAAAAACTTAAGAAAAGCACATCAAAACTTTCCTAAACTAGCCATTCAAATCATGTGATCCTTTCTAACCTTTAATTCTCTAATGTGGAATTTATTTTGGACTAAATGAGTTATAAACATATATATCAAGGTACTAAATACTTATTTATACCATTATTCAGATTTATTGTCACAAACACCATGAATTATTCTTAGAAAAGGCTAAAATATAGGTAGATTAAGGTAGTTAAATGTATATTTTCACCTATGATTACTAATCCTACTACAAAGTGTATATCTGGAATTGCACATATTAATTAACTCAGACATCCCATGATAGTTTTGAATAGAGTAAAGTCCACTATTAGACTTTTACAATTTTTTTCCACTTCCCTTTGGGGTGTTTTGGGGTTGCAATTGAGCATCTTGAATTTCTTCAAAATATCTTTTTCTATTGATTTATTGAGGTATAAATATACCTTCCTACTTTTTCTTCAAATCTAGTCCCAACAAATATAGCGTGAGCCCTATGGCATGATCTCTAACTCAAGGGACATAGATCTATTTAAAGCTTAAGAAAACTCGGGTTATTTACAATCATAATAAGACACTCGCATAAAGAAAAACAAGCTTAGTATCTTCATTAGCATGAAATTTAATGGAAATGGCATATTCATGAAGACTAAACATAAATCTATTGTCTTAAAAATACTTGTGGATGTGGCTATTCTATGCTCGTGGTGCTTGCTTTAATCAATATAAGAATTTCTTCAACTTCAACACTTTATCTTTGAGTTTTTTATCAACAAATCCTAATGATTTCTCAAAATAGAATTTATTTTCAAGATGTCCATTCAATAATATAGAGTTTACATCTAGTTGATATATCTTCCAATTCATTTGTACTGGCAAAGGAATCAGCATATGAATGGTCTCCATTTGGGAAACAGATGCATAGATTTATCATATTCAATTTCATGCCTTTTTAAACCTTTAGCCACAAGTCATGCCTTGTATCTATAAACCTTTATATGATGTTCTTTTTTGTCTTTAGTTTCTTTTTTACCCTTGGAAAGAGTTGTTAAATCCCAAGTGTTGTTCTTTTCTACTGCTTGGATCTATTACTTCATATCTCGTCTCCATATCTTGTATGTTACTGCATTACTAAAATTCATTGGTTCATTATCAACAATGACACAATAAGGAAAATAAAAACTAGTAACTTCTTTTATATCATCGTAGAGATCTTGTAAGTTCCAATTCTTTATGGCCATTTGCTGAAACCTTTTTTAGAAGAAGGAGATACGATATTTACCAAGAAAGAGGTACGGTTGCATCTTCTATAGATATGTCTAAAATTTTTCATCATATCCAAAAATATGAAAGAATATCATATTTTTTTTCTCTAATCTCCCATTTGAATGTTACTTCTTCATCAAATTCAACATCACAAATCACTATCACTTTATTATTTCTTGGGTTGTATAAGTGTAATGATCCATTGTAATTATTATTTATTCCATAATAAAATCCTTGGGAAACCAACTTCCTCTTTAAAATATTTGGAAAAAAATTTAACTAAATTTTATTATCAGTTACAACTGCAACAGTGACTTTACTGCCATAACGGTAAAACTTTTATTGCAACAATAATGCATGTAAAATATTGCGTCTAATTTTTGTAGTTATTGTTTTTAGATTTTTCTTAAATTAAAAACAAGGTTTTTATTCTTAAAAAACATCAAGGGTCATAATCTATCTTATTTCTAAATTCTCCCAACAACAAAAAGAAGTAATTTGACATGCAAAATAATCATGACCCAATTTCTCTGGTCTTAAGGCCCCGTACATCTCACCAGAGGATAACCACCTAACAAACACAAAAGGTACAAATAGTAAACTAAAAGAATAAGAAAAGACATAAGAAATAAAGGGACAAGGATAAGTCAAAGTCTAAATAAGTCAATAAAGCTTCCCAAAGCCTAATATCAAGTACAAGAGTCACTAATACAAGAGTATATAATATATGAAAAGAAATAAACTATGTTTCTTGGAAAATCAATAATATAAATATTATAAAGAAAGGTAAAATATATACTACATAAATAAGAAGCCATCATATACCTTAAAAAAGATCACAACTCGAATCAACGAACAACGAGACCACTCATACTCGAGTTTGTACAAAATAGATATAGAAGTATAGTATGAGTACCAAAACAAAAGGAACCCAATAGGTATCACAGGATGACCCAGCATATATAAGAAATATAATGAGTAAATAGGCAGATAAGGAATACAAGTCACGAAATTCAAAAAATAGATAAAGTAGATAGACTAGCTATGTAATGAACCTTCCTAATATTTTTGCTCTATTTGCATTTAATTATTTCTTAGAGATTTCTTGTAGCGGACCTAAGTTATTTATGACCTACGAAGACTGTTGTGTTCGGATCATGGGGTTTGTACGTTTGGGTTTTGTGACTGTTTCCCCGTTTTTAAAAGCCTTATCTTTTGATTTCTTGAGTCCTGTCAACATTCATTGGAAATTATCTCAGAATTGAATTCTAATAGTTCCATTAGATCTGTAACATTATTTTTGGTCTATAAGGACTCTTGGTAAGAATATGCAAGCCTTCATTAGTTGTTTGTCTCATTTTGCATCTTCTATGACCTTTCTAGTTCATAAATGGAGCTTTGGTAGTCATTTTTGATTAGAGCCTCTGATTTGGATTTTTACTGCATTATTTTGCTCTAGAATGTCAAGTTTAAGATAAGTGGGGTGTTCATTTAGGCTTCATCATAGATGAATGGATATCAAGTGCTTAGCTGGAATTTATGTAATTTAAGCCAGGGATTTACTTTAGTCAACATTTCATAAAGAAAATATCAGAAAGAATTTTTGTTTGTACCGTAGAGTCCAGATAATTATTTCCATGTATGTATCAGACTCAGTTTTTTCCCAGAGACCCTACTTCTTGCTTAAAAATATTGTAGATTTACAAAATTTGGTGCATCTCAAAATTGTTAAGCGAGATCAGAGTCAAGGAGTGCGATCGCGTACAATCTGCTAATTCCCTTAGACAATCACCCCCAATGGAGCACTGATAGTGCTAACGACTGACTCTCCCTTCAGTAACGACAGGTCCCTTCAATGACACTAGCGCCAATTCCCTATTTCCTAGTTACTTTGACTTAACGTGATCACACTATTACAACTCTATTGGTGTTGAGTCACTGACTCATCCCTTGATGCAATCACGACACTTTATCGCTGATGCTGATTGTCCCCCTTCCTATTTAGCATGATTGCACCCAGTCAGCGCCTAAAACTCTAATTATTTTTTAGGATTTTAATGCCAGTGGTGCTGTCTAGCACCGATGGTACTGAAGCCTAGGTTCGTGTATAAATAGGTGAATTCTCAAATTTTCAGCCATTTCTTCAACTTTTCTCTTCTTTAAACACCCTAAAAACCCCATTAAAATTATTGGGACTTTGCTTAAGCATGTGGGTGACATGGAAAACTAAATTTCTTTAATTATTTCATGATTATTAGGTGTTTTTCACATTGAATTCCAGAATTTCACTGAAGTTTTCATCTTCTTCATCTTAAAACCCACATTGATAAACTTGAAACTTTTGGTTTCTCTTTCTTGATCTTGCAAAAGTATTAGAGATTGTCTATTAAAACCTTTTTATATCATTGACTCCTGTCAACATACGTTGGAAATATTTCAGGTTTGAATTCTAACAGTTCCATTAGATCTGTTACATAATTTTTGGTCTATAAGGACTCTTGGCTTGTATATGCAAGCCTTCATTTTTTGTTTGTCTCATTTTGCATCTTCTATGACCTTTCTAGTTCATAAATAGAGCTTTGGTAGTCATCTTTTGATTGGAGCCTCTAATTTAGATTTTGACTACATCATTTAGCTTTGGAATGTCAAGTTTGAGTTAAGTGGGGTGTTTATTTAGGCTTCATCATAGATGAACGGATATCGGGTGCTTAGTTGGAATTTATGTAATTTAAGCCAGGGATTGACTTTAGTTAATATTTCATAAAGAAGATATCATATATTTTTCATTTGTACCGTAGAGTCCATAATGTTATTTCCATGAAATCAAATTATTTGGCTTGTGCGTATAGAACTCAGATTTGTCCCAGAGACCATAATTCTTAATTTAAAATATTGCAGATTTTCAAAATCTGATGCATCTCAAAATTGTTCAGCGAGATCACAGTCAAGGAGTGTGATACCCATAATTTGCTAATTCCCTTAGAAAATCACCCCTAATGGAGCACTGATAGAGCTAAATACTGACTCACCCTTTAGTGATGATAGGTCCTTCTAGTGAGACTGGTGCCAATTCCCTATATCCTATTTTCTCTGACTTAACGCGATCACAATTGTACAGCTCTATTGGTGTTGAGACGCTGACCTACCTCTTGATGCAATCACGACATTTTATCACTAATGCTGATTATCCCTCTACCTATTTAGCATGATCGCACCCTGTCAGTGCCTAAAACACTAATTATTTTTTTTATTTTGAACGTCGATGGCACTGTCTAGCACCGATGGTACTAAAGCCTAGGTTCGAGTATAAATAGGTGAAGTCTCAAATTTTCAGTCATTTCTTCAACTTTTCTCTTCTTCAAACACCCTTAAAACCTCATTAAAATTATTGGGACTTTGTTAAGTTTGTGGGTGACAAGAAAAACTAAATTTATTTAATTATTTCTTGATTATTAGTTGTTTTTCATAACGAATATCTAAATTTCACCCAAGTTTTCATCTTCTTCATCTTAAAACCCCCATTGATGAACATGAAGCTTTTGGTTTCTCTTTCTTGATCTTGGGAAAGTATTGGGAATTGTTTATTTAAACTTTTTGATATCGTTGACTTCTGTCAACATTCATTGGAAATTATCTCAGAATTGAATTCCAATAATTCCATTAGATCTGTAACATGATTTTTGGTCTATAAGGACTCTTGGTTAGTATATGGAAGACTTCATTATTTGTTTGTCACATTTTGTATCTTCTATGACCTTTCTAGTTTATAAATGGAGCTTTGGTAGTCATCTTTTGATTGGAGCCTTTGATTTGGATTTTGACTGCATCATTTAGCTCTGGAATGTCAAGTTTGAGTTATGTGGGGTGTTCATTTAGGCTTCATCATAGATGAAAGGATATGGGGTGCATAGTTGGAATTTATGTAATTTAAGCTAGGGATTAACTTTAGTCAATATTTCATAAAGAAGATATCAGATAAAATTTTCATTTGTACGTAGAGTCTAGAATATCGTTTCCATGCAATCAAAATATTTGTTTTGTGTGTATCGGACTTAGATTTGTCCCAGATACCATAATTCTTACTTTAGAATATTGCAGATTTTCAAAATATGGTGCTTCTCAAAATTGTTCAGCGAGATCATAGTCAAGGAGTGTGATCGTACACAATCTGCTAATTCCCTTAGACAATCACCCCCAATGGAGCACTGATAGTGCTAAATATTGACTCGCCCTTTAGTGACGATAGGTCCCTCGAGCGACACTGGTACCAATTCTTTATTTCCTATTTTCCCCGACTTAGCGCGATCACACTCGTACAACTCTATTGGTGTTGAGTCACTGACCCATCCCTTAACTCAATCACATCATTTTATCGCTGATGCTGATTGTACCCTACCTATTTGGCATGATCGTACCCTGTCAACACCTAAAACACTAACTAGTTTTTATGATTTTTATGCCGGTGGTGCTGTCTAGCATCAATGGTACTAAAGCTTAGGTTCGAGTATAAATAGGTAAAGTCTCGAATTTTCAGTCATTTCTTCAACTTTTCTATTCTTCAAACACACTAAATACCCCATTAAAATTATTGGGACTTTGCTTAAGTTTGTGGGTGACATGAAAATC
>JBDJHY010140005.1:0-13234 GCA_039654485.1 Withania somnifera | reverse complement strand
ACCAGAAACACCAGAAACCAAAAGGAGCATTTCTTCGCCAACACCTCGAATTCACAACGACACACAAGAAAATTAAACCAACACCACTCCTAGCCTAAATTCATCACTCCAGACCTGATGGAAGCGTCAGAATTCCAATCCGACACTCCGAGCGTCGAGTTTCCACACAAACTCCACTTTTAGGCTAAAACTTAAATAATTTTCACAAACTCGCATAACTTGCAAACGAAACCTCCAAAACACAAACACTTTGTCAATCTTTACTTCGTTTGGCATTTCGGAGCTAATAGAACTATCGAAATTTAATTATGAGATCATCTTAAAGGAAAGTTGACTTTGGAGAACGAATACTTAACTTTACGCTCAAAAATAGGAAATTTGAGATATTTCTCAACCGAGTCACCAGGGATTTGAACTAGCGGTCCCAGCAAGTCATAAATGACTTGGGCCAATTGCTGAAATGCTCTAAGATGCAAGACAACGTGTATTTATCATAAATGACCATGAGGGTCATTACAAAACCCTTTTCGATTTATCTCCATCTCTGTACAAAAGTTTGGGAAAAAGTCCCAAATTCTTCTCTTTTGATTTCCTCGCAAATTGGTAAGGTTTCTTCTTCGTTTTATTCCTTGAAAATCCAAGTTTCCTCCATTATTGGCCCCAAGTAGTGAAAACATTGATACCTTGATATAATTCATATATTATGGAATAAACTATCATCTCTTGAGTTATTTCACTCCATAGCATGTTTGTTCCGTCGAATTTCCCAATTAAATTATATAAAGTTTGAATCTTTGACCCTTTGTAATCAAATCTGTCCCAGGCTGTTTTGAGGCACTTCTCACACCCAAGCTGTGCTTAATTTTGGAGCATGGGTTCATGGTAATGTTGGGAACCCTAGGGAAAAGTTTTTTTCTTATTCTGACAAGCGAGACCTGTAGGCCCATTTTAGCCTCAGTCCGAAAACTTAACATAATTTATATCGTTAGACTCGTATTTATACATGGATTACTATTTTGTAAGTTTCAGAGTAATTGGAGATTGTTTGCTTTCAGTTGATGTAACAACTGGGATTTGTAGCTCTTTATCGTCGGATGACAAGTAGGATCCGTAAGGCTAAATATCTTTAACCATTGTACTAAATAAAATCCATGGGATGGGTTTCTGGGTTTTTACTTTGAAATTCGACCGCTTGTTCATTCTATCCCCATTTGTTCCTTATTCTAGTTTTTGGTTTAATAAGACGCCTTTGATTTAGAATTATCCTTGTGATTGCTTCTGGAAACTTTATAAGTAGTAGAATACTGATGCATAGGTTGGTTTTGGATTGGTATATTGATGTTGCTAGCTGTAACTTAGATTTTCCTGTGTAGGGCATAGATTGGCTATCATTATAGAAATATTGATGTATTGATATGTTGTGCATTTATTCTGTAAGAGATTGGGCCACAAGCTCTGTTTGAGAGTGCATTGAGGATGGGCCAATATCACCACTTTATTTACTGAGCCACGAAGGCTAAACTCTTAAAATATGATAATCACAATATTCTGATAATAATCTAAGTTAAAGGATCTTTTTACTGTTTTAGACTCTGCTGCGTACCTAGCACCCGGTAACACTATTTTCACTTATTTTAATCCAGGACTTACATAATGCCACTAAAAATATCATTTGGCTAATTAAATAGTGACACTTAGGTCCAATCCAAATTGGCAGTGAGTACAACCGATGACACTTGAGTCCGTCGTCGAACGAAAGTGAGTACAACTTTTTGATACTGATCACACATACTAGATTTGTAGACTTGTTAATACAGTCCCTTGAGGACTTTTGTGATACTATGATATTGAGGCATTCAACGCCATGACTTGCTGATGTTATGGCTTACCAGGACTATTGATATGTGGTATTGAATGATAGATTTTTATACTATTTGAGGCTCTATTTCTTGGGATGTGATATTATGATGGTGATAGAGATTGGGCGTGGTGGATACACCTCCATGGACCTTGCCTTCATACTACATTGATGTGGAGGGGGCGCATAGGATGGAGAAGGGCTACACCGAGAACACTTAGCGTGGCCTTTCATGGATTCTGCCTACTGGGCCTATGGGTACTGGAGGAGAAGATTACATAGGACTTGTTACTTCATGGTATGTGTTGTTTTCCGCACTTTTTTCCTCAGTGTACCCTGTCTGAGATGTAAGGCCTATGGTGAACATGTTTTATTCTATTTACGTTGCCATTTCTTTAAGGGCTTGGAGGTATAATTTTTTATTACATTACTGTTATTACTTCTTAATTATCATTATTGGTTACTTTTAAGGTTTCTTCTTATGTGGGATATTGTATGTTGTATCATCTGATCATTTATTCTTTCCTTACTTGATGTTACCGGTATTACCGTCCATTTTCTCTTCCTGCCTTCTATTTGACTCTTGATTTCTTCTTAATTGTTCTTCATATATATTGTTGTAGGGATTTCGGGCACGTCTTTCCTTATTGCCTAAGATGATGTTTTATGTGATTTATCTAGCAATGACATGTTCTATTTGTTCTTGATTCTTATATGAGTAACTAGCTTTCATGATGTACTATTTTCTTCTGCGACCTTACTTTATTATCTTTTTTATTTACTACTTTTATTATTATTATTATTATGTTCCTAGTGGGCCCTCAAAGCCAACTGGGTATAGCTGCTTCTTGACTTGTACTCATACTACACTTGTTCCCCTGCTGCAAATCCAAGTACTAGTGACCGACATTTACTATGGTTTTCCATTCGTGCTTGTTACCACTTACTTTAGAGACTCATGCTGATCTTGGCATCCAAATAATCATGCTTCTCTTTAGAGTTGGGTTGGTCTCCTTTATATTCTTGGAGATACATTTTATTTTGACTCAGCTTTATGTTCTGTACTTAGAGGTTTTGTTTTGATACACTGGTACTGGGTTCTTGGAATTTTTTTGACTCATAGTGTTTTTGCTACTTTGAGTATTATTATTTTAATAACATCATACTTATTTTACTTGTGCATTCTGCTATTGATGCAGTAACCCTTCGCTTTGACTTCAGATTACAGAGTTGGTTCTCCTACTGGTGGTATTGTAGTTTCCATCATAATTCGAGAAATTGGGTCATGACATTGATATTATGATAATGCTTAGACAAACACCAATCATGATAGACCTAAAATCCAAGGTCTATCCAAGAAGATCTGAGGCATGGGCAACATAGAGGCACTAAAGAAAGCTCCATTATACAAATTTGAGGATCAAAAGGAGCAACTCCAAGTATGGAGGATAGCTTGGTTGATAATTTAAGACATCAAGGGCCTAAGTTGATGAGACCCAAACTTTGGGGGTCAATTTGTAAAGTTGAGTCACTTTTGGACTCAAGTATTAAATATTAAAAGTTGAACTAGTATAAATACTAGGTCTTTCAAATTTAGGAGGGACTTTGGATGATTTGAAGAATTGAGTAAAATCTTGTCAAGCTTTTAGTAGTGTTCATCTAATCTTAGGATAGGAGATTAGTAACAGGAGTTCTTCTATTATTGATTTCGAACTTCTTACTATGAAATTCATATCGAGATACTTATTTGTGGATTCACTCAAGTTTCCCGTTCGGTGAATTTCTTCCCTTTCTCCCCTTAGTTCAGTTAACTATTCTAATTCTTCATTTCCCATCCCTTATTTGTCAATCTATTGTTTAATTTTGCGTATTTTATTTTCAGTTTTTATTCAATAATACGGATCAAGTTCTTTCTAATATTGGGTCGTATCATTTGATATCAGATCGTAGGTTCATAATTCATTTCACCGAATTATAATCCTAGGTTGTAAATCCTAAAATCAAAAAAAAAATTCAAAAATTTCGAAATTCCAAAAATTTCAAATTTTAATCCATGTTCAATTTATGTTTATTTGTTGATTTTGAATACTAGGAATTGTTATCCTAGTAATTTGGGTCACATATCTAAAATTTAAATTGAATTCTACCATTGTCGAAGGTTGAGCTCAAGTGTGATTTGAAATTGTGATCAATTGAAGAAGAATTGAAGGTTAAAAAAATTAAAATCATCAAGTTCATGTTACAAGGATCTCCTAGTTTGAATTTCATTCAATTTTTCGGAGAATTGAGGTATTTGAAAATTTTGGTGATCTTCATCGTCATATTCTAATTCTGGAATTTGAGCTCAATTTTGTAGTATTTTTTTTAAATTAAAAGATTCTAGGTGTTGAGAAGTTGTTCTTACATATCAAGGAGCTTGGGGTTTTTGATAGATATTAGTGGAGTTTTGGTGAGTTTTCAAATTTTAAATTCTAAGCTCTTCATGTTTTTAGTTTCTAGATTCTCAAACTCAAATTGTGCATAATTGAGTTTTATTTCGGAGATTCAATTTGGAGTTGATTTGGGTGAGGTTCCATTTTGGGTGTTCATCCTTAGATTCGCATTTTGTATCTAAATTCGTATTGATTTTGTTGTTTTCTAGGTTCCAAAAGTTGCTAGAGATGTTTCTCATAGCTCAATGAGCTTGGGGATCAAACTTGTTGAATTTTGGACTTGATTTGAAAGAGGTTCAAGTTTGGGAAGATGGACATTAATGATGTTCTTCAAACATGAAGGAGGCAACTAAGTGGGTTTGATTTCGAGTTGAAATTGCATGTTGAAACCTAGTGGGGTTTTTTCTCTACGATGAAAGGACTCTTAATCTGAATTTTGTTTTGAATTCGAGTTGATTTGAAGGTAGTTGGAGTTTTGAAGTTCATCTTGTTCATTTGTGTTCTTCATCCATTTATATGACGAAGATGAAGATCCGGTATGTTTGATCCATCAACCTCACGTTGAAGTTGAGATTTGTGTTTGTGACTTCATAATTGTGGTATCCAAGTCATTAGGACCCTAGGTGTCAATTTTCATTCAAATTCGAGGAAATTTAAGTGAGGTTGGATTTTAGTGTTCTCGTTATTCAAGGTTGTAGTTCATACATTGTGATTGAAGAACTTCAAAATTGTGTTGTTTGATCCATATTTAGCTTGGAATTGATTGGAAAAGGTGTTTCATATTGGGCATTTTTGTGTAAAGGCAAAGTGCTAAAGGTACCAAAGGAAATTTGTCGAATTAAATTGGCCCACGCAAGTCCTAGGAAATCTATCTAGGATGACGACCGACTTCTTACCACCTTCTTCCACACCCAAGGAGACGGCAGATTGCCCTAGGACGGTGGTCAAGTGGTTTTGGTTCAAAATGTATGGTTGAGACGACGGTGGTCAAAGGAGGGGAGGATTACCGCCCTTGAAGACGGCGGTCTTCCCTAGTGAGACGACGGTCACTTTAACCCCTAAGTTGCAATCTATTTAACACGGCGGTGGGAACCCTTGGATGGCTGTCCTCCCTTACACACGATGGTCACTGGTGGTTAAAAAAACTCCCAAATATGTTCAAATATTGTGGTAACATCTAACTTTGATTCAATTCAAGTTTATCATCCGTACTTTCAATTCTTGAACATCAAATTCTTTCCTAATTCCAAAACTAGTTAATGACTAGTAATTATCCTACTTAGTTGTTGTTAGTTATTTGTGTCCATTCTTGTTTTGTGCTTTTTTTTAATATTTTCTTTTTTATTAAGTTGTTAGTTCTTTGGATCTTGTGCATTTTCTTTTTTTTTTCATTGTTTGAGTCGACAAAAATCCACTCCTCTTTAAAAGTATAAGTATCTCTGTGAAGTGATTGGTCAAGTTAGTTCCTTATCAATTTTGGAAGGATGACTTAGGTAAGTTGAGTGATTTTAAATATGAGAGGAATGAGGCTCTGAAAACTAACTTGTTTGTTGACTTTGCAGGTTCCATAAGGTGAAAATGTACTCCACGGATTTGGGTTATGCTTGTGATCACCTGAATTTTTATGGAGGAACTCATGAGTACTAACAAGAGCTCTATGATGACCATGGTGTTTCTTGTAGGCATGATTAATTAATTCAGGATATTAAGTCCTATGGTGACTAACATGTTTCGAGTTGTTATGGTGTCGTCCAAGAATGAGAGTCTATAGGAAGTTATGAGGTTGACTTTTCATTCTCATCTTGTGTTTCTTCCTACCCAACAAAAGGAGAATAGACATGGGATGGACACCTAGGAAGGATCACGTGTACAACTACTTCCTGTTATACAACCTATTCTTCTTATCCTAATTTCGGGACTTCTTGTTCACCATATAGCGATGGGGGGTTCGGTAGGTTAAGGGGTTCAAAGAGATATTGGAGTGAGGTGAACACAAGACATCAACGAAGGCAAGTCGCGAAGAGACACATATTTAGAACCTTAGTGATTGTAGGTGGTTGAGAAGGATTGTTACTTGAATTTGATGATTATTCCATTATCAACTACATTACACCTCATGCGGCTGCATGTATGGAATTACCTTGGGTTGTGCAACAAAGCCATTACCCGGCACAAGGATATTGGGTATATAGAAGAGTGAGTGTGCAAGTTTCAATTGGGGAATGTCAATACAAAGTTTGATGTGACATCGTTTCGATGAAGGGTTGCCAATTACTTTCGGGAAGTCCTTGGTTCCTAAGTCATAGAGTTCCTCATGTGCCAGATTGGTACAACTATGTCATGGAGTTCCAAGGGCATCATTCCTTCTCACCATTTCATACAACATGAGGAATTGGATAATAGATATTATGGACCTCATATTAGTGAAGGAGTTACTAAAGTTGACCTACAGGATAGTCATATCTCTTGCCTAAATGCTGATCTTTATTCCTTGAGTACTTATGATTCCCTTTTTAGTCCTTGTCAAAAGACTCTTGAATTGGCGTATGAATTCAAGGATAATAGTCTATTTTTTAATTGCATGGCCATGGAAGATGTACCTAGTAGGATATTTCATAACATTGAACATATAGCTTCCTTTGGGGATATAGTTTGTTTAACAACCTAGTATAGAAGGATGATGCACTTTCCAAGGATGGAACCCTTTTCCATGGAAATGGTAGTATATTACTTGGATGGGTTGGTGTGGAAGAGGAAGGTGATACTTGTGCTCTGATTACTTCTTCATTTTTGAGTTTTTCTAATTGAGATCAATTCCATGTTGTACTTGAACCAACAAGTACCATTTCTTATGAGAATACTTCAAATAAAGTCGTTTTGTGGAAAACCTTTCTTTATTACCTATTTTTATATGATGATACTTATTTTGATATAAAATGTAATATGTTTACAAATAGGGGAAACAATAGGGAAATTGGGTTATCCTATGAGCTGATTGAATGGAACTCTTTTCCATTTGGCCCCGGTAATAAATTAAATGCTTTATTTTTTTAGGTGAAGCTTGGCCAAATTACCAAGCAAGATTTCAGTCCATGGTACCTTGTTGGTATCAATACCATGAATGATATTCATTGCCACCTTCAATGGGACAGCAAGATATAGTCGGTGATTGGAATCCATGTGGAAGCTCACTCAGTTGGGAGGATTATTGGGGCAAGAAAGGTGGCCACTTTCCATAAGTCAACTTGTTTCTTTCTTTATTTAACTCCGTTTGTGATAATGTACTTGACATGAGTCTTGAATATAGATATACATCCATAAGTGGACATATATTAAAGGAAATTAGTTCTCTTAACACCTTTCTCTATTACCTCTTTGCTTATGATGAAACCTATATTGGCATGGGATTGATCTTCTATGGAGGTAGGGGATGCATTTGGATGTTTAATTGTTTTTATGTTCAACCCACATAGTACTCTTTTCAATTGGTGTAACCCTCCTATGGGAAGTCTTATTCACTTAACAAGTGGGATAGCATAAATATTTGTGCCTTATTCCTTATTTTACTTAGTTGGGTATGGCGGAAGAATTAGTTATCAATGGTGGTATTTATTTGTTGGTGTCTTTTCATTTACACTAACCCTTGTGCTAACTCTCATAGCATGAG
Source organism: Withania somnifera (assembly GCA_039654485.1). Taxonomy (NCBI): domain Eukaryota; kingdom Viridiplantae; phylum Streptophyta; class Magnoliopsida; order Solanales; family Solanaceae; genus Withania; species Withania somnifera. The sequence goes on along the minus strand of JBDJHY010140005.1, from coordinate 5,277 downwards.
GAAATATTGGTTTCATATTCCCCCGTTGTTGTTGCAAGGCTTGTATTCGAGGATGAATCCTTTTCTAGAAGGGGAGGATGATGCCGCCCAAAAAAACACCAATCATGATAGACCTAGACTCCAATGTCTATCTAAGAAGGTTCGAGGCATGGGCAATATAGAGGCACCAAAAGAAGTTCCATTGTACGAATTTGAGGATCACAAGGAGAAATTTCCAGTATGGAGGACATCTTGGGCGACAATTGAAGACATCAAGGGCTTAATTTGTTAAAACCCAAACTTTGGGGTAAATTTATATAGTTGATTACTTTTGGACTCAAGTGATATTGAAAGTTGAACTAGTATAAATACTAGGTCTTTGAAATTTAGGAGGGACTTTGGATGATTTAAAGAATTGAGTAAAAGCTTGTCAAGCTTTTAGTAGTGTTCATCTAGGCTTAGGATAGGAGATTAGTAATAGGTTTTCTTCTATTATTGATTTCGAACTTCTTACTATGAACTTCATATTGTGATACTCATTTATGGATTCCATCGAGTTTCTTATTTGGTCAATTTCATCCCCTTATACCCTTAGTTAATTTGAGGATTCGATTAAATATTCTAATTCTTCACTTCCCATCCTCTATTTCTCAATCTATCATTTAATTTCACATATTTCATTTTCGTGTTTCATTCAATAATATGGATCGAGTCCTACCAGATCTCGAGCCATATCATGCTGGTTGGTGTGAGTTGCCTTTTTATGATGCTGTTAGTTAATTATACCTAAGGAGATTATAAGTTTTAGGGTCTAGGGTTTTGTTAGTTTCTGATAGTATATTATAGATAGGAATTGGTCCCTGTAGTCTCAGAGTTGATAATTTGATTTGGAATATTCCTTGCGAGGCCTATTGTACAAGATATTCCATGCACTTGGGCATAGCAAAGATGTGTAGAAGATATTGTTATCTTCAGATTCGGGATGTATTTTGCTTTTATGATGTCCCAGTTTTTATTATTTCAGAAAACGACACCTGATTCATTATTGATTTACTGAAGATAGTGTGTACTGACCTTCCCATCCACCGAATGATAACTAGGTTAGTAAATTAATCGGGTGCCTCAGGATACATCTGTTTAGGGGAAACCATTCAATGTGGATTCCTAATGCTTGAACTCCCAATAAGTGAGGTTTGAGTATTGCAGTACAGGTGTTGTACTACGTGACTCCCTATTCCTGAGTAAAGTGGAAGCAGATTATTATGGATTTTTTTGTGGACTCCCTCATACCTTTAGGGGTTGTGATTGTATATGGATCATCATGGATCGATTGACACAAATTCTCTCACGTTCTACTGAGTGTACCTTATTAGGATGCCAAGAGATTTGTTGTCTTGTATGTTAAGGAGATTCTTCATCTGCATGTGGTGCCAACTACTATTATATCAGTTAGGGCTATGTGGTTTTCTTCATGGTTCTCGAGAATTATACAGCATGAGATGGGTACAATGATAACTTTGAGTATGAATTTTCACCCACTAGTAGAAGGATAGTCTAAGTGGATCATCTTGGTACTTTAGGATATGGTTCAGCTTTGTATTTCGATCTCGGTCATATCTGGGATTAGGATTTAGCTTTAGCAGAATTCTTCTACAACATCTATTATTCTAGCATCCAGATAGTACCATTCTAGTCTTCATACAATAGATGTTGACGATTACAGATTGGTGGTTACAACAACATTTAGATTGTATCTATGACTTCTGATTTGACATAAGATGCTACTGAGAGAGTCAGACTTGTGTGTTTTGACTTCAAATTATATAAAGTAGACCAGAGAGGCCATTTAGAGTGGAGGCATTGCTTCTTGGATTTAGTATCGAGGAATCGAATGATTTTGGGCTCAATTAGGTTCGTAGGAGATCGCAGAGCAGATTAGAAAAGTTACACATAGATTGGCCTATCTTTAGAGTTAGTGGTGGTACACCCTATTCCAGCCATATCTTTGTTCCAGTTGTTATACACCAGATTCATCCTATATATTTTTTCATGAGTCAGCCTGATTGGATGACTATTTAGTTTGTATCAGGCACCTTAAGGCAGCTATTCAGAAAAGATATAGATAGACCGGGTCTATAAATATTTTTGATAGGTGATTTTTGTCCGATGCATGGAATAGTAGAGGAGATAATTTGGATGTTTAAAGGTATCATATGAGATGTCCTATTTTTATTGTTTCAGACTTCTGTTCCCTCCTTCTTGACTTTCATAGATGAAAGTTTCTTTAGAGATGGATGTTGTAATGGTCTTCGAGGATATTTTTGCGATTCCCATAATTTCTATGCATTTAAAGAGTTATTGTAACTTCCCCAAGTCATTTATGACTTTCTGGGATCATTAGGTTGGTTACCTGACAGTTTTATAACTTAATTCCTTTATAATTATAGCTTTTTGAGCCTTACTAAACTTAAACGATCTCAAATTTCCTTTTAGTTAATTTCATTGAGTTTGGAATATTATTTACATGAAGATATCATATATGGATTGCGGAATTGGACTCATTTTTAATCCTTTGTGCTTTTAGAACATTTTCAAAAAAGCTGTTAGAAAAGGCATTGGGGCCGATTCGTTAAATTGGCCAAAATGACCGATTTTCCGGCCATTCAATGGGATTTCTTTAAAAAAAATCATCTAGAATCTTTTATGCATTTTCCTCTAATTCCCTCCATTAATAATGATCTTTATAAGTCCATAAAGCTCCTTTGAGGGGCCTTCTTAATCCGTAGAAACTCATTATTGTGGTTCTACGATCATTTTTATCGGGGTAATTCTTTATTTTCTATATTGCATAAAATTTTTGGGCTTATATCTTCAATTACAATCATTAATTCAAGCCCTATTTTGTACAATAAAATGTATGAGCTATGCTTTACATGTTGGTATAAGTATTTCCTTTTTTCGAGCTATGAGGGTTCACAGATCCATTTTTAGCTTGGATTTTGACCCTGGAATTTGTATAGAAATATTGGTATTATTTTACTCATCTTAACACTTGGGTTATGTTTTTCTAGCCTCGTTTTATTTCAAGCTTCGTAAGTAATTATTGGATATTTTGGAACGCTTCTCGATAATGTTACTGGAATAAAGGTAGGCTATGGTCTACATTCTTTAGATTGGGTATTTGTGTAGTATATGTATGATAAAGCACTAGATTGGGGATGGGATTACTTGTAGGGCCCCAATATGCTTATTATTCTGGCCTATGGACTATATAGATGACTTGTAGCTTAACTACTTACCTTGGGGCTATAATACCCTACTGCATGTTTAATGTTGACTCTAAAACATAGTGTAGCAGAAAAGGAGTAACATCTTTGATGTGTATTGATATACTTACTCTGGACTGTAGTGAGGTTGGAAAAGGGATTAAATTAGTGACTAGATCTTAGTAGCTATCCCCTAATTTAGACTGAGACTTTCGAGATGATCTATGTAGGTTGATTATTCTGTGTTCTACTTGAGATGTTATGTATAATTAGGGTAGGTATGGACCCCTTTAGGAAATAAATAGTCAGGTGTGTCTTCGCCAGTTAGTTAGTTGCCCTATGTGATGACATCGTACCTAGCCAAGTACGACTATGCTGGATAGTTGGCTGCCACATGTGATGACATTGTACCTAGACAGGAATGACTTTGCTAGGTAGTTAGAAATCTTGTGTATTGACATCATGACCTAGCCCGGTGTGATCCTAGGAGCGAGTTATTTTTGAATGATTTATTATAGCTCTAGGCAATTGTGACATGGTTGGCATGGTTACTTTTGGCTCGGGAAAGTAGTTAGGCTAGGGGAGGATATACCTAGTGACTAGGGCTTGGGAGCCATCCTATGGATCCTAGTTAGCAACCTCAAACCAATTTATTCTATTGATTAGTTCTATGTAGTGAGCATGCATTAAATGTTATAAAAGGTAACTTGAATTCGATAGAGTAATAACGTCAAACTAGTTTTATACATATATATTTATATCATCCACGACTGTGTTCATGAGAACTAGGAGGCTGTTTTCTCACACTGCTTGAGGTTATTTTCTCACTATTACCATGATTTCTAGATGTCACCTGAATGATGGCAATTGGGTCTTACTAAGATTTGGAGTTTTGCCTACATGGATGGACTTGTGTTCCATTGAGATATGATATACCGGCGAAGCCCGCTTTTATCCTTTTGTCCGTAATGACTATGGAACTAATTATCTTTTACGATGATTTTATACGTGGGATTTAATCCCTCAATGGACCCTTTGAACTGGGTCTCCATTCCTGGGTTATATTGCTTGGCCGAGTGAAGGGTATACTTGGGTAGGTTGGGTAATTATACGGGGAAGATTTTGTGGTTCTTCTCCTAATAGAGTCATGTACTGGGGAGGGTGCATACGTGTATTATTTACTTTTTGACATCCCTTTACATTGCATCCTTACTCGTTGATTTATACCCTTTAGGAATTACAGGTAGTACATGTTTGGTTATTTGGTTCCTTGATTGTACCTACCAGTAGAATGAGATACCGTCCGAGTTTGTTTTCTAGTAGACTTTGTTCTTTATACTCTGCCTCTGGTAGGTACTATTTGTACACTTGTTGTAATTGTTGTTAGCTTAGCTGGTAGATGGTTTTGTACTCACTTGTTATTGTTTCCTTGTATTGGTTATGTTGGAACTCTAGGTACTTGTCACATTTGGTCATGATATGCTTGTGACCTGAGTCTATGTACTGTACTTTTTTAGTGGATTTCCTTTATACTTGTTAGCCGGTACTGCACATACTAACAATTGACCCTTCATTGCACTCACTAGCTGTCATTGTAGTTTCCATTGTTGTGATTCATTATGTGCCATTTCCTTATTTTCTTTTGATTGTCTTTTACCTTGCCTATGATTAATTTTTCCCAGTCAACCTATGATTCCTAATGGTTACCTGTTGTTTTTGGTACTCATGCTACACTTCTGCATCTTTTCCTGATAGAGGTTCTAGTAGGAGTTATCAGGGTGGACGCTATTGTGTGAACTAGCTTTGTGTTGTTCAAGAGATATGGTGAGTAGTTGGCATTCATGCTTTCCAGTCTTCCTTTTGCCTCTACAGCTATTCCACTTTGAGTATGGATAGCTATTTTGTAGTTTTTTTCCCATTGTGGGTTGTATTCTGTACCTTTCTTTATAGATGCTCTACATCCACGATACCAGTTTCTGGGGAGTCATTTTTAGTTGTGTATCTTGTGTTATATTTCTATTCATTCTCTTCA
>JBDJHY010139998.1:0-10810 GCA_039654485.1 Withania somnifera | reverse complement strand
AGTTCTCAATATGCTGCATTCTTATGGCATGTAGTATCTAAGGCTGGGATTAAAGTTTATCTAGCATAGATTCATAAAGCGTGTGATTTGCCAAGGCTAATATCTCCTTTTGAGATTTGGAGCTTTGTTGGGTGTGCCAGTTACTATTGGTATTTTTTTAGGGTTTTTTCCTATTGTATTACCTTTTACTAAGTTTACTAGGAAGTATGTTGTCTTCCCATGGTCCTAGGATTGCGAGTTGTGATTTTTGAGGCTCAAGGAGTTGTTGATTTCAGCATCAGTTTTGACTTTTCTACTTGAAGGGTCAGGGTTTCTTTGTGTATTGTGACACTTATGATGTTTTTTGGGTTGTGTTATGATGTAGCAAGGTTGAGTTATCTCTTATGAGTTGAGGGAGCTGAAGGTTCACGAGCTAACTACCGCACTCATGACTTATAATTGGCGGCGGTAGTGTTTACGCTCAAGATTTGGAGGCATTACTTGTATGGGGTCCAATATGAAATATATATTAATCATCATAGTCTTCAGTACATTATGAGTCTGAGAGAGCTAAATTCCTAACAACGGAGGTGGATTGACTTATTGAAGGATTATTATATTACTATTTTTACCATTCGAGTAAGGCAAATGTAATGGTAGATGCCTTGAGTCCAAAAACGATCCGTATGGGCATCTTGGAAGCCGTAGCAGTTTCATGGAGGCCGTTGACATTGGATTTATCTGACCCCATAATATTTATGGCTTGTATTGAGGCTAGATATTCTTTGTCAAATAAGATTCGACAACGTCATTTTGAGGATCAACACTTGGTTTCTCATCATGACCATGTGTTAGCTGGAGAGGCCGGTAGGGATTCTATTAGTTTAGATGGGGTTCTTAAGTATAATGGTCGCATGTGTGTGCCGCAGATTGGTGAGTTGGTTCAGTTGATTTTTCTAGAGGCTTACAACAACAGGTATTTGATTTATCTTGGTGCAGATAATATGTACCTGATTTGCATCAGCTATACTAGTGAAGTGGAATAAAGAGGAATATCACTGAGTATGTGTCCCAGTGTTTGATCTACCAGTAGGTTAAGTATGAACACCGACGTCTGGGTGGATTGATGTAGAGACTCCCTATTTCGACTTGGAAATGGAAGCATATGATGATGTAGTTCATTTCTGGCTCGTCATGGACTAACAGAGGTCATGATACTATTTGGGTCATTATTGATAGACCGACTAAGTCAGCACACTTTATTCCTACTCACTCTTCTTATAATACTGAGCGTCTGCCTCAAATTTATATTCGTGAGGTGGTTTGATTGCATGGAGTTTCAGTGTCTATCATTTCTGATCGAGGCACACAGTTCACCTCATAGTTTTAAGGTCTATCCAGTGAGATTTGGGTACTGTGGTTTAGCTGATCATAACTTTTTACCCGCAGACCGATGGTCAGTCCTAGCGTACTATCACGTGTTGGAGGATATGTTGAGAGCTTGTGTGTTAGATTTTGAGGGTGTTTGGGATTAGCATCTAGCATTAGCAGAGTTTGTATATATAATAATAGATACCATTTAACCATTAAGATGGCACCATTTGAGGCATTATATGGTAGACGGTGCAGATCGCCTATTGGTTGGTTCGATGGTTATGAGTCTAGAGTTCAAACTTCAAATTTGTTGTGTGATTCACTTAATCAGGTTCGGTTGATTCAGGATAGACAGTGGGCAACACAGAGTAGGCAGAAGAGCTATATAGATCATATACTTCGTTCCTTAGAGTTTGGAGTGGGTAACAGAGTCTTTTTGAGAGTGTCTCATATGCACGATGTGATGAGGTTGGGTAAGAGGGGAAAGCATGGACCCAGGTATATCGTGCCATTTGAGATTTTAGAGAAAGTTGGCAATGTTGCCTACCGTTTGCTCTACCTCCTATGTTTTCATCAATTTACCTGGTGTTCCATGTTTCGATGTTGCGGCGATACATTCCGAATGAGTCTCATGTTATCTGAGAGAATTCGGTGCATTTGGATGAGAATTTATCTTTTGTTGAAGAACCGGTGAAAATTTTTGACTAAGAATGTCAGGAAATTGAGGACTTAGGAGATTCTAGTGGTTAAGGGTGCAAAAGAGGCACCATCCGGTCGAGGAGGCTACCTGTAGATTGAGAGTGATATACGGAAGCAGTACCCACAGCTGTTTGAGAGATCAAGTACTTTCTCTCTCTCTTTATTTTCTACTTCTACTTGACTTTCGAGGATGAAAGTCCTTTTAGTAGTGAATGTTGTAATGACCCTTATGATCATGTATGAGAATTAGACAACATTTTGTATTCTAAAGCAATCTAGTTGCTGCCCCACGTCATTTATAACTTGTTGAGACAGATATTCCAGTTTCCCTGGCGGCTCAGTAGTGGTTTATCTCACTTTTGCCTACTTTTGAGCCTAAAGCTAAGTACTTGTTAAGTTTAGTCAACTTTCCTTCAGACGAGCTTGGAATCAAATTTCGGTAGTTCCATTAGTTACATAATATTGAATAAAGTCTAAATAGATCTTAAGTTTGTGTTTCAGGGTTTTTGTATTGATTTTGTGTTAAATTGTGGTTGTTTAGTTCATTTAAGGATTAATTTAAATCTCAGGTGGTCGTTCGATGTTCGAAGTGCCATAATGGAATTCGGACACTTCCATCGGCTTCAAAATGGTGATTTTAGGCCAGTAAGAGTGTTGGTGTGTTTCTTGGAGTGCTCGGTGTTATTTTGAGTACCTTGGTGGATTAGTGCGAATTCAGTATTTCTTGGTTTCAAGGGTCATTTTTCTCAAACGACCTTGGTTGTTCATATCGATGATTTTATTAGATTCAAAATGTTATTTCCATGTTGTTTACATATTTGGTTTATTGAATTAGACTCGGAATGCTCATTCTAGGCCCTCAGAGTTCATGATTTGTAGTTGTTGTGAAATTGCAAGCACACACCGTCCCATCGAGGGGTTGGTCGCACCCAAGCGGGTTGAGGCCCTCCCCAGCGATGGAAGTCCTGGGGAAATATTGGTCACCCCAGTGACCCAAGTTTTTCCCCAGCAACTGTACCCCGACGAACCTGACTCTTCCCCTGTGGAAATTACAAAAACTATAAATAATTGCACACCCTTTTGTTCATTCCAATCACAAAGCTTATTTTCGTCAATTCTCTAAATTTCTATTGCGAGTCTCTTTGGAAATTCATCAAGTGTTATAGGAAAAGACCCCAAAGGTTCCCCTCATCATTCCCCACTCTCGGTAAGTCTCTTATTAGTTTCATAAAATTAGGGTTTCGTCTATTGGTGACCAAACTAAGAAAAACTCAACATTTCTGACTATATCTGAGTTTAATGAATTAATTCTCATTCTCTAAGTTATTCTACCTTGTAGTTATTGTTCTTTTGTTGAATTTCTTCATTTTGTTCATAAAGCATTAATCTTTGCCCCCTTTTAACCAAATATGTAGCGGGCTGTTTTGTAGCCCTTCCCGTACTCGTAATGTGCTCAGTTTTGGAGCGTGGTTTCTTGGGGATGTTAGGAACCCCAGGGAGAATTTTGTTTTCAATTCTAGTGAGTGGGGATCGTGGGCCCATTTTAGGATCGATGTTTGGCCTAGTACGGAACTTAATATAATTACTCGTATTGATCACGGGATATTAATTCATCAGATTCATACTATGAGTCGGGTTTATATTTGAGATTCGCAACACTTTGGTCGTCAGATGACAAGTAGGTTTCATGGGGCTATCTCTGGGCATATTGCTTTGATAATTGTACTAAATAGCATTCGTGGGCTGGGTTTTATAGGTTGATTATGTGTACTTGGACCACTTCTTCAATCTGTCCCCTATTCTTTCCTTATATTAGTGCTCGGTGAAATACGATGCTCGTGACTTAAAATTTAGCCCTATGATGGCTTTAGGGTGACTATGAAAGTAGTAGAACACCGATGTATGGGTTATTTTTGGTTTTTTTTCCTTGAATTTGGGTTGTTGTATTGTGTTGCTAGATGTAGCGTAGTTGCGCTTGTGTAGGGCAAAGGTTGAGTTTAAATATAGATGTTTTGATGTGATGTGCATTCATTCTACCAGAGACTGAGCCACAGGCTCCGTTTTGAGAGTGCATTTGTGCTAGGGCCCGTATCACTACTTGATTTGATGTCGTGGAGGCTAGATACTGATAATATGGATAATAATGGATAATGACATAACATATGATAACTTGGAATATTCTAATAATAATATAAGTCTTTTAACTATTTTATACCCGGTAGTGTACCGAGCGCCCGATATTACTTTTTTTACTTATTTTAGTCTAGGCTTCACATCCTGGCACCGGGAAATATCATTTGACTAATTAATACTGGGACTTGAATACGGCTATGTTTGGCAGTGAGTACAACCACTGGCACTTGACTCCATCGTTGTACGACAGTGAGTACAACTTTTCGCCACTTATCACACCTATTGGCTACGAGACTTTGATGATACTTGTTTTCATGATGACATTGGTAATACAATTAACAATTATATTGAGGCATTGAATACCATGACTTGCTGAGATTACAACTTGATGGTACTATTGTTATGAGGTATTGATTCCAGACTTTAAGACCCTTAAGGCTCTGTGACTTGGGATGTGAGATTATGATGATGTTAGAAATTGTACGTGGTGGGATAACCTCCATAGACCTCGATAACCATCTTTCAGCTAACCTAGCTTCTTCTTCTTCTTCTAGGATACGGCGACTGAAGGAGGGGTATAGGATGGAGCAGGGATATACACAATTAGAATTAGCCTTCCATGGATCCTTCATGCTAGGTATACGGGTACCGGTGGAGGAACATAAACATGACTGGTTACTTCATGGTGTGTATTTACTTTTCTGCACTTATTTTCTTTAGTGTACCTTAAGTCGCATGGTAGGCCTACAAGGTGAGCGTGTTTTTTGTGTACACTGCCATTCTTATGGGGGATTTGGTAGTGTTAATTTATTTTCTATATTTACTGCTTAATTATTAGTATTGTTATATGTGAGATTGCCTTGCTATGTGGGATATTTCTGTAAGGGGTGATTTGATTATTCCTTCCTATCTTACCTTGGTTATCGGTATACCGTCCATGTTATGTCCTTGCCTACTTATCCATCTCTTGGTTTTTTACTATTGTTTATCATATATCATTGCAAGGATTTCGGGTACATTCTCTTCTTTTGCCGGAGATCCTATTTTGATATTTTAGCTAGTGAAGCCATGTCTATCTGAGTATCTAGATTCCATGTTGTACTATTTGCTTTTGTGACTTTACTTTCTTGTATTTCGTTATTTACTGCTTTTATGTTTATTATGTGCCTAGTGGCCCCTGGAAGCCTACTAGGTATGGGTTGCTTTGGTGACTTGTACTCATACTACACTTGTTCCCATGGTGCAGAGCCGAGTACTAGCACCGATGTTGATTTACGGATTGTTGTTTATGCCTACTTACAGATACTTTCAAAGATACAGGGTGAGCTTGATGTCCAACTGTTCCTGCTCTCTCTTCAGATTGGACTTGTCTCTATTGTATTTTCAAATACATACTTATATTAGACTTTTATTTATACTCTGTACTTAGATGCTCTTTTTTATTTACACTGATACCGAGTTTTAGGAATTTTTAATTTTGTTATTATATTTAGTTATTTTTGTCAATTCCCTTTCCTTTTTATCTAGTCATTATACTTGTGCATTCCACTGTCGTTGATGATAGCCCTCCTCTTTGGCTTCGGGTTACAGGATTGGGTCTCCTACTGTGGGATAGTAGGTTCCATTATGATCCGAGAAATTAGGTCGTGACATTTCCTAGACTTGATTGGTGTATGTAATACCAAGTGAGCCCTTTCGAGGGCTAAGAGAAGGCAAAAAGATGTTTCTTTGGATAAGAAAATTCAACCCAAGAGGAAGATTTGTTACTTATGTCTTGAAATATTTTCTTATATATTTTAAAAAACCCAAAATCCTTATTAGCTTAGGAAACACATTATCCTAATAGATTGGAAGAGGAAAATATTGTCCTTAAAGGATTGGGAGAACCTTTTCCTAGTAGGTCTAGGACTATTTTGGGATCTATAAGTAGTGGGCAATAGGTGAGGATTCTATACGTATTGTAAGCTTATTTTCTTTTATAATCTCTCTACTCTTCTTGGAGGATTTGTCCTAGTCAAACTTCGTTAAATCCTTGTGCTCTTTTTCTCCTTTATATTCTTTATGTGTGATCGTGTGCTAGTTAACCCATGATATTTTCGCAATTAAATGTTTTATGTTGATAGTGTAAACCTACTCCTTAGTTGTGAAGTTTTTAGTAAGTGTGGTTGTTGTAAAACTCACTGTGTATAGCGTGGTAAGAAGTAGTGGTCAGGTTTTTTACAATGTATATGTTGACAAACCAGCGTACTATTGTTGGTTCCAAGAGAGTTAGAAATTAAGTGTTGATTTCTATATGTCATAAGCCTGTAATCGAACATTTTCTCGAATTCTAGTGTAGTTGTCGGTTGAAATCCCATGAGGTGGGTCATGGTTTAGTTCCTTGAGAGTTGAGGTTTCCACGTAAATATATTGTGTTCTTACTTTGTCTTTTTCATGTGATTTGAGAACCTTACAATGACCTGTTTTCTAACTATAGTGCACATACCTAAACCTTCATTGGGTTTCTGAGCGGGTTCTATCTAAAAGGTACCTATATAGAATCAAGTCTGAGGGATGCTCTATTAAATCTTGAAGATGGTCAATCAACTACTTGCCCCCCCCCCCCAGATTCAATAGTTAGTACTATGGATGGTGGGAAACAAGGATGCATGATTTCATTTGGTAGATATTAGTGAACCGTGGGACATTATTTGTGATGGTCCACATGTGCCTATGAGGAATATAAACCAAGTGAAGCTTCTCTATCTGTGCTCAAATCAAGAAAGGATTTTAACAATTTTGGTAGAAGAGAAACTAAAAAGAATTTTAAAGCCAAGAAAATCCTTGTGTGTGGGATAGGACCTGACGAGTATAATTGCATCTCTGCTTGTGAAATGGTCAAAGAGATTTGGGAAATATTTGATACTATAGATGAAGGAACCAGTTAGGTGAAACAATCCAAGATTGACATGCTTATTATGCAATATGAACTTTTCAAGATGAGCAAAGAAGAATCTATTCAAAAGACACACACAAGATTCTCATCCATTGTCAACGAGCTTCATTTCCTGAAGGAAGTAATCCAAAATAATAAGTTGGTGAGATAGATATCGAGTATTATTTCTCCCTCTTGGGAAAGTAAGATTAATGATATCTCATAAGCAAAGGATATTCAACAAAATAACGATGGAGGAACTAATAGGGGTCTTGATAACATATGAGTCTAAAAGACAGCCAAATCAGGAAATGCGTGAGCTAAAGAAAGAGAAGAATTTGGTTCTCAAAGAAGCTAAAAGTGACTTAAGTGAGGAGGAGGATTACATGTCTTTCCTGAATAGAGGTTCCAAAAGATTGTTAGAAGAAATACGTTTTTCCTCAACTGAGGCAATCCCAGTATGTTTGCTAAAAGTGGTGACTTCACAAGATATGCTAAAGGAAATGATTGTTTCCACAAGTGTGGAAATCCTAGACACCACATAAAGGAATCTTGACTCAACAAAGTCGATTACAACAGAAACCAAGAACGAGGAATAAAAAGGAACTTGCTTGCTGACCAGAGCAAAACGAAGGAGGCAGACAAGATAGTGAGGCAAGCCTTGGTGGTATGGGGTGATTCTTCTGATAAGTCAAAATATGAGGAGAAGCCAGAAGACGTATTCCTGATAGCCATAGATGGAAAAAATTCAAACTCTGTCTCTCTCTTTGCTCTCATGGAAACATCTGAAGCTGAGCAAAATGAAAAAGAGGTTAGTTTTCTTGATATTCAAAAAACTAAAGTATTATTCTAGAAAAAAACTTCACTCTCTTACAGATGTTCTAATTGATTCCTATCATGACATGCTAAAAGAAAAGGAATTTGTGATACTCAAATTAGATGACTCTAAGTAAGGTAGGCTAGTTCTTTTCAGTAGAGTGTCCGAACTAAAGAAGGCAGTTAATAGATTCTGTCTTGAAAATGATGCTTTACTAGTGCAAATAAATACCAACCAAGAGACCATGTATAAAGGGAAGCTAAAAGGGAATGATATTAATCTTGAATAAAGGGAAAATAAAATTGAGCTTGAGCTTAACTTGTCTTTAGAAAGGAACAGAGAACTCAAGGAGAACCTAAATAGAACCAAGGTAGACCTTGAAAAATCTCTCCAATGGAATACCTCTTCAGAAGCCTTAGAACATTTGATCATAATGAAACCTAATGTTCGTGAGGGTGTTTCCTTCAAAAATCACAATGCCCCATACAATCTTCACAACAAGTATGTCATGAATCCTGATAACTGGCTATGTAGCCATAACAATGGCCATTATAAGGATGAATATTCAATCAAAATTAATTCTTAGATTAGAAACCAAAATTATGCCAAAATAGTGCAAGATTGGGAAGGTATTATTCCTTCAGTCAGATAAATGAAACTTCCCACTTGGACTGAAAGAAGTCTTATTCGTCCATTGTTAAAATTATGGTAATCGATGCTGATTTACGTTTCTAAATCTAATAACTAACTTTTCTTGTAGGAAAGTGAGAGATGGTAATAAAAAATTGTCATGGACAATGGTTGCTCGAGGCATATGACTGGAAAAGAATGGAAGATTTTCTCTCACTCAAGGCGTGTCAGTATGGAAGTGTGTCGTTTGGTGATGGAAACAAAGAATACATTCTTAATGATGGAAAATTTGGAAAATCCTTATTCCCATGTAATTAAATAAATTTACTTTGTGAATGGACTGAACTACAATTTACTGAGTATTTCTCAAATCTATGATAAAGGAAATGTAGTTAAGTTCCTCTCATCTTTATGCACTGTTACAAATATTGAGACCATGGAAACTGTGTTGATAGAAAAGAGGTGTAAAAATGTATATGTGGCTGATTTGAACTCTTTGACAAAGAAAATCTAACGTGCCTCAGTGTCTTAAACGATGATATAACTCTGTGGGATTAAAGTCTTGGACATATGAGCACCTCATTACTAAATAAATTGGTAAAGAAGAACCTTTTTAGTGACCTATAAAAGTTCAACTACTCAAGTCACAATGTATGTGATGCATGCATTAAGGGGAAACAAGTCCGCTCCTCCTTCAACACCAAGAAGGAAGTAAGCACCTCTAAGCCCTTAGATTTTTTTTCACCTGGATATGTGAGGGCCTATGAAGGTTATAAGTAGAGGAGGGAAGAAATACATATTAGTAATTGTTGATAACTCTTCAAGATTCACCGGGCTATGTTCTTAAGGAGTAAATATAAAACGTATTTGGTGTTCTTGGAGTTTGTAAAGAAGATTCAAGTGAGACTTGATCTCAAACTTGTGAGTATTATGTTAGACCATGGGGCCAAGTTATAGAACTCAAATTTAATGAGTTCTATGCTAAAAATGGTATAATTTATAATTTCTCAGAAGCATGAACTCCCAACAAAATAGAGTCGACGAAAGGAAAAACAAAGTGTTTGAAGACACTACTCGAACTATGCTGATTACTAGTAGCATATGCAAAAACTTCTGGGATAAAGTTGTGACACAAAGCGATATGTAACCAACAAATGCCTTATCAGGTCCCTTCTCGAAAATACCCCGTATCAGTTGTCAAATGTTAAGAAGCCTAAGTGCTCCTACTTAAGAGTATTCGGATGTATATGCTTTTTCCTAAACAATGTGATGAATGCACTGGAAATTTGATCCTAGAAGTGATAAAGGTATCTTTCTTGGTTATTCCTAAAAACCAAGGCATATCGCATCGATAATAGAAGAACATTATGTGTTGAGGAAAGAATACATATCATCTTTGATGAAATGGGTGATATGAGCAACAAAGAAGGACGTACCTAATATGAACTTGAGGAACTGATATAGATTCAAAGAATTACACTAAAAGGATAGAGCAAAAGAGCAAATGGAGTAAAAATGAATGAACAAGAATTTGATGATCATGTAAATAACATGGAAAATGAAGCAAGCAATGTATTATTGCATCCAACAGAACCTAATGCTGAAATAAAAGAAGAACCCCACTGCGGCAGTAATAGAGAAAAAACATCAGGAGAAGACATCACTCAGGGGCATACATCAGTTTAAGTGTCAAATTGGAAGTATGGAGGTTCTCAACCCTTGGACAATCTAATATCCCTTCTAGACTCAAGTATTCATACTAGATGCAAGACAAGAAATCTGATGACATACACAACATATATAACTTATATAAAGCCCAAAGATATAAAGAAAACACTAATAGATACTGACTGGATCAATGTATTGAAAGAGGAATGTCATCAATTTCAAAGGAATAAGGAATGACATCTGGTCCCTTATCCATCTTACAGAACCTTCAAAAGGACCAAATAGATGTTTAGAAACAAACTAGATAATTTTGGAAACACTGTTATAAAAAAAAGCAAGGTTTGTGGTTTAAGGATACAACTAAGAAAAAGGCATAGATTATGATAAAACTTTTTCCCCTATGGAAAGGATGGAAGGAATCAAATACTCATTTCCTTTGTATCTTATATGGAATTCAAGATATTCTATATGGATGTGAAAAGTGCCTTTCTACATAGGTACTTAAAGAAATAATTCTATGTCAAGCAACCTCTAGGGTTTGAGGATTATGAGCTCCAAAATCATGTTTACAAGCTGGAAAAGGCCCTTTACGGACT
>JBDJHY010139988.1:0-13234 GCA_039654485.1 Withania somnifera | reverse complement strand
AAAGAAAAAGAATGAAGGAAGAAAAGAGGAAAGAAAGAGTTTTGCATAACTTCTTCCTAGATACTCCACTATAGCAGCTTCAAAATTTAATTTATCGACTTTCAGGTAGGGTACGTTCTACTTTATTTAGATTGGTATCAGTATAGTATATATATGATAAATCTCCAAAACAGGGTTGTAATGATTATTCGGGCCCTGATATGCTTATTCTTTGGGCTTATAGCCTTTTCAATTGGATTCTAGCTTAACTACTTACCCTAGGGCTATATTGCCCTGCTCGTGTATATCACGCTGACTCTGGACTGTAGTATGTATGTAATGGAGTAACACCTTTGACGCATATTTTATTCACACCTTCTAGACCGTAGTGAAGTTGGGGAGGGGATTAAACTAGTGACTAGAGCTTAGATGCTATCCCCATGTAGGTTGGTGGCTATAGAGCAGATCTAGGTAGGCTGATTATTTTTGTTCTATTTAAACGTTGCGTATAAGATTGGGAATTGGGTGGCCTCTGGGACATACTTAGTGGGGTATAGTTATGCTGGACACTCCGCTTCTCTATGTAGTGACCTCGTACTTAGCCGATTATGGCTATGATGATAGGACCTCCTTTCTAGATAATATTGCACTTAGACAGGAACGTCTATGTTTGGTAATTAGACGTTCGGTAATTAGCATCCCAGTATGGTGATATATTTTCCTAATCCAGCACGAGCCTAGGTTATAGGGTATTTGAATGAGCTACGATGATCCTGTGGTTCTTTCCATATACATGGGTATTTAGACTAGTGATTATTTTGGCACTTCAAGTATGCTTAACCGGGGTTTGGGACATAGTTAGACTAGGAGAGATTATACTCCATGCAAAACATTGGCATCTTTTGATAGTTCTGATAGGGTGTTTATGGGAATTGGTTCCATGTACTTGTGTTACTTGTGTTTGCGCCTGCAAGCGGTGTGGTATTATTTGATATTCGGATTGAGCCCTAGGATTGGCACTTTTTTCTTGATGACTATTTTATTGGTGGGCTTATTATAAGATTTTTCATACGTGTTCGAGTCACTCCATGGGCACTGTCGATCCGGGTCGCTATTATTAGAGCATAATATGTAGCCCTGTAGAAGGATATACGGGGGAATAGTGGTATATGGTTCGAGTCCTCCGGAGGTCCTTCTCGATTAGGGACTATCCCATAGAGGGAGAATGCTAACTTCTTCTTTCAGTGTATGTTGTTAAAGTCCTCCGTGGGTTCTTTTCTTAATTTGGGATTATCCTAGAGAAGGAACATTCTGAATCTTCTATATACGGTATGTGGTTCAAATCATCTACTGGTTCCTCTTTATTCTAGATTATTCGAGAGACGAAACACACTAATATTTATCTGTGTTTATATTATCCTCTTGATTTGTGATTATACTAGAGAGGGTTTATGCAAAATGTTCATTCTTCGATGTTGTTGATTACTTCTTTCCTATAGTTACTTCCATATCAGTAGTTATAATACAATGTTATATCTACTCTATTAGACCCTATTTAGACTGGTTATGCTGATACTATGGGTATGCATCATCTATTAGCATGGTTTACTTAGGACCCGAGTTAGTGTAACGATAACCTACCTGTTAGAAGTTTCCTTTCCCATGTTAATTGATATTGTATACATAGATGGTTATTACCTTGTGTTTGCACTCACTAGTTTTACTGTACTTTCCCTTTCGGGGTGGTTCATTGTGTACCGTACATTACTTATTTTGATTTGTATTTACCTTATTTGTGTTTGCTAATGCCCAGTTGGTCTGTGATGCCTATTAGGTACCCGTTGATTTGGTAATCCTTCTATAGTTCTATATCTTTTCCTTATGTAGGACTAATACGAGTTATTCTGACGGACATGATCGAGCGAGTAGCTGGTATTTCTTGAGATTCCATGAGCACTTGGAATCCTTGATGGCCGATTTCTTTTCAGTGATGGATCTATCCTAGTTGGGTCTAGGATAGCCATCTTTGTAGTTCGTTCTATTAGGGTTGTATTTTTTATTCCTGTATATAGATGCTCTACAACCATGGCACAAGGTTCTGGGAGTCAGTTCATCTTGGTTTTATATTGACATATCTCTTCCACTCCTTCTTTTTATCTCCTTCTTATTTTATTTTGGGTTTAGTTACTAGCCCACTGCTATCCATTCTGGGCCAAAATCAGGCTTGTCTAAAGATGAGATGTAGATGCCATCACAACTCAATTTGTGGGTCGTGACAGACTGGTATCAGAATGTTAGGTTCATAGGGCTCTTTGACTGTAGGAATTGGGTTTACAAAATTTCCCAATCATAATTATTGATAGAGTCACTTCAGCTAATCTAGTAGAGTTAGAGATGTTATACTTCAATGTTGTTCTTGTAATGGATTGGTTACATTTTTATTGTGCAACAGTTGATTGTAGAAACAATATAGTGAAATTCTAGTTTCCTAATAAGATAGTCTTAGAATTGAAGGTTAGTCACCCATTACATAGAGTATTGTTTCATCTCTTTCCTTAATTCTAAGAGAATGTTATCAAAGTTTTATATTTTCACATTCTGATCCTGCACCCTTAGTGTAACGTGGTTAATGGAACCACCAAGTGGCCCTAAGCTAACCCTTTGCCTGGTATAAAACAAAAATGTTAAAATGAAAAGTAATGTAAAAGATAATACATGGGATAAACTTTATAAAATACCAAATAATAAAAGTATTATGAGACTGCTAACTATGTTATTAAAAAACTAGATATAACTATTTGACTATCTATGAATCCTCTACTAAGGCTGACGAGTGGTTAGGACAAACAATTTTAAAATAAGATGAGAAATATGAATAAGTTTCCTTGGTTAATAAGGAATCACCAATCACTAAATGGAACATTCTTGCACTTACTATCAACTAAATCGAGAGGAACACTGACATCGATGTTATGGAACACTAGAGGCATAGAGTATGCATCAGTACTTTTTGATGTACTGGTATATAGACATGCATATACTAAATAAGAACAGTTTAAAGAATGAAGCATAAAGGAAGAGCTAAACTGAACATGCAACTATATCTAGTTTATCAAAAATTAGAACATAAGTAGTGTGTAGAATACTTTATCAAAAACTGAACATAAGTAAACTCATGAAAACTTATAACTGGAAAACTTAAACTTTAACTCCAAATTTACTACTTATATGAAACATGGGTGGGAGTTTCTTCTAACCGAGACACTCCATTTGACTTCATGATGTCCAATATAAAATTCTAACTTGAGGTTTCACTATACTTTAAAAGTATATAAGACCTGTCTATCTCAGGATCATGTAATTTTTCCTTGGTGATTTTGGGAAAAAAATATGGTGGTAGATAGTTATGGAACCAAGTTAGTTTAACCCTTGTTATCTCGGTGTTGAATAATCCTCCTAAAATATTTTTTATATATATATATGGCTCATCATATCTATCTATCAACGGCGTGTATGATTATATTTATGATCATGAGCCAAGAGACTTCACTCAAAAATTCTTTATATTTGGCATATATTGCCATTAAATTTTTATGAATCTTAATATCTTTAATCCTTGGATCCTTTGGGACTTCTAACTCTTGTGTTATAACCTTAAACTCTTTCTTGGAAATATGTCTATCAAAGACCTTACTTCGTAGTTCAAAATATCCAATCTTTTGGATAACTTCTGTAAACATAGTTCTTTATCTTCATAAATTTTTGGATAAATAAAATCATTAAAGCAATAAATACATGAGAAAAGTGCAACTTCTTTCATCTCAAGAACATAAGGGGAACATCAAATTAAACATAAAAGAAAACTTCTTATGAGATTTAATACACAAAATTTTATAAAGTCTCATAATCATGGAGGAAATATCATAAACTTGATAAATTATGCATATGCTAATGGAACTTTAAAACTTGGGATCTTGAACCCTAACTTGAAGCAATTTCATGGAAAGATTTTAAATATTGTTCATGGGAAAAGAAGGATGTTCCTATTGAAGTCCTCAAGTGGGCCCTCTTGCCCACCCACGACCTTTAGGCGCTCCATATTACTTAATGGGGAACCCTAACTTTGAGGTAGAACATTGAAGAAATTATTTCTTGAATTCTTGATGTGAGTCTTCTTGAAAATATCTATTGATGGATGAACTTTAGAGGAGGTTGGGTTCTTAAAATTCTTGATTGAGTTTTCTTGAAAACCCTAGTATTATAGTGTAGAATTTTATTAGGAGTTCAAGCTTGGTGTTAGAATTTGTGGGGGGATGGTTAGAAATTTATAAGTGAGACTCACGTTGATATAGGAGGAGTAAAAAGAGAGAATAGACAACCCTTAAGGCTAATGGAAAGGTGAAATAAGGTGTAAAATATCAAAAGAAAAGCTCTTAAATAGGTCCCCTTTAGGTAAGCTAGTGGACAAGGGTTGGAGTACCAAACCCTTGGACGGACCTCCAAATTTTTTGTTTTGGGTCACCAAAGATGATAAATCCCTCAAAAATTTAATAGAAAAATGGTGGACAGTGGTGTTTGGTCTGTCGTGGTAGATGACGGTCTACTAGGTCATTCCGGCAATCGCCAGGATTTCTCAACACTGATACATTTTGGTATATTGTCCATAACTCATTACTCTGAACTCAAAATGATTCCATTTGTCTGTTTTGGAAACTACACTCTTAGATATTGTATTTGATAGTTTACAGGCAACATAAATCCTCATATTATTGAAGATATGCTCATATGAAGTTAATTAAAGAAAGAACATAAGAAGATACTATGTCTATAGGAAAGCTTTGAATTTATTTTAGTGATCAGGGTTCCTTAAGACGCTAAATAACATCAATCACTCTTCATACAATTGGGAAATGACATCAAAACCTAGATTCAATTAGAAACTTATTAGATTCTGGTCTAACCACGACCTATGTTCGATTAAGAAATTATTTGGTTTCGGTCTAACCACTTATATATAATGATGAAGTATTAGTTCAAAAGTCTTGGATGTTGCAATATCTCCCCCTTGGGATCATTCGCCCTCTTATGATGTTATTGACTAGAAAGAGAACATATTAGCTAAACTTTACTTTAAACCCAACAAGAGTTTGACAACATACTACTAAAGAATGCATGATAACGAGTTATGAGCATAAGAACTAGCATATACTTGAAGAATTTTCTCTGTGATGTGACTTAATCTTTCATATAGCCCTTATTCAATAAGGATCTAAAAGAAATGAAACATGAGTTCATTTAGCACGAAGTAAGAACATCACTACCTCTTCATTAAGCAATACGATTGATAACCTTTAAGCTTAAAAAGATTTCTAAAAATCTCTCTCCCATGTGAAAACTATACTTCATCATTTCCATTCTATACCTCTCACAAAGTTACATATAACTCCTAGAGCTCAAATCTAATCACATGTTATTCCCATTTTAACCACTAAATTAAAGGTACATTGGTCTACATGTAATATGATATAGGATTAAAGGTAAAGGTACTAGATGTTGCACTATATGTTCTCCGGAACACAACTTTTTATATCTAGTATCAACTAACCTCAAGCATGATCAAGGAGTCACTAGCCACATAAGAGAATTTATCATACATTTAGAAACCTGATATTAAGATTCTCACTACATTCTCTAACTATCACACATGAAGCTAAAACTATCTAAGGACATTCTTAAGAATCCCTACCATCAATAATCTCACTATAATAGTTACACATAACTTGATCTTACCTCATACTTCATCCATACTTAACAACTTAAGTTATACACTGGAGTCAGTATTAACTTAGCATACACTATATCCCATCTTAGGCTTCACCTGTTTTCTTTCACTACCCTCTACAACATATCAAATAGAACCACTAAGGAGAACTGAGCATGAGCATAACTGTAGAAGTTATTGATAGAGGCCTAACTCTGGCTCATAAACTTTGAGTTTTCACTGAGCATGATCCAGACATAATTTTCTTTCATTCTCATAGATAGATATACATAGAGCTTAGAGTATAGATAATCAAAAGCATTTTCTGTTGAAGAAACCTAGTATGAGTTTGTACATGACATAGCATGAGTTAATAAGCCACTTAGAGATTATCATGAGGTCTGAGTTACTAGATTTGCTATAATGAGGGATATGGGTGTAGTGTAACTGAATACTGAGGCATGTAAGGATTTGAAAATCAGAGTTATAAAATACAGTATAATGTTGAAATGTAATGTAAGATGGATTTCTGAATTATATTGAAAACTCTATATTGAGTCATAAACCAACTTAATGTTTAAATCATGGGTAATATTGAGATTTTTTTATGATAATTTGATTCTTATTTTGGAACTAAAGTTGGATACAAATCTACTTAAGGTGTAAGGATGTCAAACATGGTGTATCGTGAATTCATAAGATTGATTCAGCTATGCACTTTCTCATCTCCCTCTTAGATTGAGGCTAATGATTCTAAGTATGAGGGTTTCCTCTCAAGGATGGGTTACAATAAAACAACTTTGAAGGATCAGGAAGACACTATACACACATATGCTAAACTTTCCTTTTTAAAGAAAACACTTATAGATACTTAAATTCTTGCAAAAAGCTTTCTTTGGGGGTAACTATTAACCTTGTCTTTTCTTCTAAGACTCATTATAAGGTTAATGGTATTTTTAGATTACTTCATCATACTCCATTTCTCTGTTCACCTATTATAATAGGCTTAACACTTACATCAAGATACTCAAAACATCTTACTAACCCATTCCCCCTTAACTTATCTCTTAGGGACACCATAAAATAAGTGTCATAACATTTTCCCACCTTCCAAAGCTATCTAATAATAATCTATAGTGACCCCTATAATACAAAAGACTAGAATCTCATGCAATAACTTATCTCTATAGGTATATATCTATCCTATTAATACTTTGGATCCTTATTTATGTATCTAGTTACTTAAACTTCCTTCACTATTCATCAAAAAATCATATATTACACGCACACCATCAAACTTAGACATAAGTCATCAACTAAAGTTCTCATGCATCCTATGTCAAGCTAACTCGGTCAAATTCCAAAGATGACCTTGTCACTTATCACCCTTATAATGTCACCTCTCACTGCAATGATCATTAGAGTTCAACATTAGTATTTAGTACTAAACATAAGTAGCACACAACTTTCTCTTACTACTCAGGCTTAAACATACTGGATCACAAAAAAAGGGTTACACTAGTCCTTTTGAGGGTCAAGAACAAAAACACCAATCTCAATCATACACTTTATTTAGTCATAACCTATACACATTTTCTTTTCACAACCTCACTATACTTAATCTATTCCTTATAACTCCTTTTTATGAGATGAATTTATACCCTTATAGTTAATATAGGGCCCTTTCATAGAAACCACAGAGCATATTCTAAATCCATCAATTCCTAAATGTCCTATCTCTTTTTTCACAGTATACTTGATCTTTCTTGCATAATAATTCATCATCATATAGTCCTTCCTTAATCCAAAAATGATATGAGTCATCCTAACAAAGAAGTCCTCCTCTGAATACTACCATGTGATATACATCAAACTTATTAGACCTTAGTCTACACTTAAAGAAATACCATCCTATTAGTTACTTCATTATTCTACATGCAATAATCAATAACTATACCTATCTTAAAGCTCTACATTTTGAACTTCAATATTTAAATTTTGGGGTCATTATACGACTTATGGCTCATATCATTCTAATTCTCACTACCTATTGGGTAAAAACACTACTCAAACATTCTAAAACATACTTTCTCCTCACATGACTCATCTACAATTAGGTTTAGATAAGGACCTGAGCATGAATCTTACTTTAGTTTAACAACATGATTAATAGATAATAATATATTTTTTATGTGTACTAGTGGGATCCTCTGAAGCCCTTGTATAGCCTTTGGGACTCATACTGACTCTATCTAAGAACATCTCATGTATAAGAATCTAAACATTCTCTTTTTTAGCTGGAGGAATTTGAGCAATGCTGGAATATCCATAAGTTTCTTAGGGGACCACTTTATTACATAGTTTAGAGTAAGAAAGAAGGAAAACTTTTTCTTAAATTAAAACAATCACTCATCTATAGAAATGGGGGTCTCACAACAATAAATAAGATCCTACTAACATGGATTAAATTTTAGGTTCTAATACTAATTTTTCATGCCCCGATCCTACAACCTAGGCATGACATGGTACTCGAAACCACGAGTGGCACTAAGCTGACAATTGGCCTGAAATAAAACATAAAACCTAAACTAAAAAGTAATATGGAAGATGATACATGGTCTAACCATTATAACATTATAAATAATGAAAGTAATAGGTGACTGATTAATACATTATTGGAAAACTTATGAGTACCTAGGAAAAGCCCCAAGATAACTATAAATAACTGAAAAGAAATAAAATAATCCTAGAACTTTGAATAAGTTGCCCTCAGATAATAAATACTCACAGAATGTTGTTGTACTTACTATCCATGAAACCTAGAGGAATACCTCCATCAATATCATGAAACAATGAAAGGATAAAGTATATGAATATACTTTTGAATGAATTGGTATATATGCATGCATATACTAAATTAAATAGTTTAATAAATGATCTTGAACTGAAGAGCTTAACTAAGCATGCAACTGTATCATGAATTTGATATGAACTTATTCACATTTTTATCATAAAACATAATAAAAATATGTATTAGTGCATAATAATAAAAATAATCATATCTAAAGTAAAATATAGTAATATACTTTACCAAAACCTGAACATAAGTAAACTCATGAAAACTGATAACTGTAAAACTAAAACTTTAACTTTACTATATATATGGAAAATAGGTGGGAATTCCTTCTAACTGGAACACACCATTTGAGTTTATTATGTCCTATCTACAATCTTGACTAAATTGTGCCCTATGCATTGTTAGGGAATAGGACTTATCTATCTAAGGATCCAGTAATTGTACCACAGTGATTTTGGATAATAAAATCTATGTGGCATGTACTTATGAAATTTGGGTTAGTTTAATCCAGGTTCTTTCGTTGCTAATTAATCCTCCAAAATAATATTTACATATCTATATAGCTCATCATATCTATCAATCTATCTATGGCATGTATGATTAGATTTATGATCATGAGCCAGGCACTTCACTCCAAATCTTTATATTTTCCCTATCTTACCCTTAAATTTTCATGAGTCTTGAGATCTTTGAGCCTTGGATCCTATGATTTTTCTAATTTTTCTATTATAACATTAAAATCTTTTTTGAAAATGTTTCTTTTAAAGACCTTATTCATAGTTCAAAAAATCCAACCTTTGGGATAACTTTTTTAACATATTTTTTTATCTTCATAACTTGGGCTAAATAAAATCATTAAAGCAATAAAGCCATGAGTAAAGTGAAACTTCTTGCATCTCGAAATCATAAGGAGAAGACAAAATTAAATATAAAAGAAGACGAGCAAGAGCTTTGATACATAAAAACTTTGAAAAGTCTCGTAATCATACATGAAACATCATATACTTGTTAAATTATGCATATGCTAATTGGACTTTAAAAGTTGGAATCTTTAACCCTAACTTGAATAAATTTCATGTAAACCTTGTAAATTTTGGACATGGAGATGAAAGGATGTTCCTATTGTAGCCCTAAACACTGTAATCGACCCATACTACTTGATAGGGAACCTAAGCTTCAAGGAAGAACATTCAAGAAATAATATCTTTAAATCATGATGTTATTTTTCTTAATGTTTTGGATGGATTAAAATTGGAGGTTTTTATTCTCTTGAGATTATTGATTAATTCTCTTGAAAACCATAGGATTGTAGGGTATAATTTTGTTAGGAGTTTAAGTTTGGTATTAGAATTAGAGGGAAAAGACTAGACATTTATAAGGGAGACTGACATTGATATTATAGTAGAAAAAAGATACAATATACAAACTTTATATCTAATGGGAAGGTGAAATAAAATTTAAAATATCAAAGAAAAGCCTTTTAACACTCCCTTTTAGGAAAGCTGACGACAAAGGGTTGATGAGCCAAACCCTTGGCTAGTCCGCCAAGATATTTGTTTTGTATTGTCAAAGATGAAATGGACCTCAAATTTAATTTTGAAATGATGGACGGTCGTTGTTTTTTCCTATGTGGTCTTAAGCGGTCTGTCGGGTTATTCTAGCAGTCACTGGGATTTCTTAGCACTGACACATTTTAGTAAAATACCTGAACTCTTTACTCTAAACTCAAAATGGCACATTGTTTGCTGCCTTGGATTTTATAGGTTATGAGACACAAAATTTCTTATATTATAGGAGTATTCTCAATGAAATTTATGCAAGAAAGAACTTAAGCAAAATCTAAGTCAGTAGAAAAGTTTTGAATTCAACTTATTGTTCAGGGTTCCTTAAGACCCCAAACCATTTCAAAAACTCTTCATACACTTGGGGAATGACATTAATACGTAGGTTCAACTAATAAATTATTAGTTTTGGGTCTAACAACAGACATATGATGGTCAAATCTTTGTACAAAACTCTGGGGTATTACATGTATTTATCATCTAGTTTTGGTTAAAGATTTTGGATTTGAGACCCTAACTCTTTAGTTAATTCCAATTGTAAATAAGTTCCTTAAAGCCTTTCATAAGGAAATACCTAGAGTCTATCCAAATAGGAAGATTTCTTATTGGATAGACCTTCTTCTAAATACTCATTCTATCTCAATTCCATTGTGCAAAATGGATCTAGTAGAGCTCAAAGATATTAAGAAACAATTTAGGGACCTCTTAGATAAAGGTTTTATTAGGCCTAGTGTTTTAGGGTACCTCATTACTTTTTATGCATAAGTAAGATGGTTCCTCAGAATGTGCATAGATTATTATCAGTTTAACAAGGTCACCATGGAGAATATGTGTACTATCCTAAAGTTGATGAAAATGTTTTGACCAGCTCTAGGGCACTAGTTAAGCTTGACATGATATTCGGCTATCATTAACTAAAAGTCAGAGCATGTGACATTCTAAAGACAACCTTTAGAACTTGGTATGGTCACTTAGAATTTAAATTTATGTATTTAGACTATCTAGCTTTCATGGACCTCATGTATATGGTGTTCAGTAGTATTTGGATATGTTCCTTATTGAGTTTACAAGTGATATCATGGATCACACTCAAAGTGAGGAAGATCATACAATTCACTTAAGAATTGTATTGCAAACTCTTTAGGATCTCCTCCTACTTGTAAAGTTCTATAATTATGAGTTTTGACTACAGTCTGGTGCTTTTATTGGGTATGTCATTTCGAGTAAGGGTATTCAAGTAGACTCTCAGAAGATAGAAGTGTGAAGAACTGCCTCAGTTCTGCTTCTCCATTATATATTAGTAGCTTATTGGGTTAATTCAATTATTACAAAAGATTCTTTAGGGTTTTTCATTCCTCCCTGCTGAATAGGTCTTGATAATTATGAGAAGAGCTTTCAAGAGCTGAAGACTTAATTCAATTCTGACCCACTATTGACCCTTCTAAAGGGTACTGATAGTTTTGTTGTGTATTTTGATACCTCATGAGTTAGAATTAGTAAATTTTGATAAAAGATCGTAAGGTCATTACATATTCCTCTAGAAAACTTAAAACACATAAGAAGAATTATCTAACTCAAGACCATAAGAGATAAGTGTTCTTTATTTAATGATTTGATAACACTATCTGTACGGTATTCATGTTTATGGGTTGATATGACCTGAAAATCAAGTTGTAATGGCGTCTAAATCTCACCTGAAGACAAGCGTAATCTTGGCCTAAAGCAAGCAGTAGTGGGACAATAGCAAGCACCTAATGAAATAAAGAGAAGTAGATAAAGAGGAGAAGTACAAATAGTACACAAAAAACACACAACTAAACATAACTTCCCAAGACCTGGTATCATGTCCATACAACATCTCTGTAAAAAAGTAAAAATACAACCCACAACGGGGTAAAACTACAAAAAATATATAAAAGACCCAATTAGGATAACTCTGATACTTGAGGGAAAACCGGTTAGCTAGGATGCCACCTGCTCACCAAATCTCCCGAATCACACTGGCTAGTACCCACGATCACGTCCTTTGGGATGAGTCCTACTAGGACCTGCATAAAAAAAGATGCAGAAGTATAGTATGAGTACACAAAACAACGAGTACCCAGTAGGCATCATAGGCCGACTGGGATAAAGTAAGCATAAGCAAGGTAAAGAGTGATCCATAGAATATAGTATAGGTACACATAATGGATAAAAAAACCAGATAACTATATCAAAGGTTAATAAGTGTAGTAAAAGATCATCTACCAGTTGGTGCAGTACCAGCTAATAGGTATAAAAAAAGGCTATCATTAGGGTGTAGCTCCTAAGACCTAGGCCACAAGAAACTCATGGCTGACGTGACATGTACCTGGAGCTCCAACCTAACCAACACAAGGAAGGGATAGTAAAAGAAGGTAAAACCAACAATTCAGTAAGCTAACAACAAATATAGTAGGTGCATGGAGGATACTAATCAAGGATAGAAGGAACAATAAAAGTCTACTAGCAAACAAACTCGGCCGACATCCTATACTACCTGTAGGTACACTGAAAAACCAAGTAACCTAATAGGTAACACCCCCTTAAGTCCTAAAGAGTACAACCAAATGTGAACGGATGCAGTGCATGAGGGTGCTGATAAGTAAATACTGCTCGTACACACCCTCCACGGTACAAGACTCTGCCAGGAGTCTATCCATGAAAGGTATCCCGTATACTTAACCAACCTACCCAGTAGACCCCTCTCCCTACCATGAAACATACCCAGGAATGGCACCCCAGGTTAGACGGTCCGTGGAGGTATCCAATCCCACATATTAAAAAATCCATGTAAAAAGGCATCCATGCCATAGTTACCAAGGCTAAAGGCAAAAACTCAGGCTCAACCTCTATATCATATATCAATGAAAACCCATATTTGTAATGACCCTTAAGGTTATTTATCATAAAAACGCAGTATCTTGCATCCTAGAGTGTTTCGGTAGTTTCCCTAAGTCATTTATGACTTGCCCCAAGTCATTTATTTCTTCTTCTCTTCTCTTTCTTGGTTCTTGTTAGTTTTCTCTCTTTGGTTGATATCCATCTTGGGATGAT
>JBDJHY010139978.1:0-13235 GCA_039654485.1 Withania somnifera | reverse complement strand
AATCATTAATGAGTCAAAGTAGAGCTTAAGCACCCTATGCATCAAATCCATAAAAGCTCCTGGAGCATTAGTTAGGCCAAAATACATAACCAAAAACTCATAATGACCATAATGGGTCCTGAATGTTGTCTTAGGTAAATCCTCTATCCGAATCCGAAACTCATCGTAACCAGGCCTCAAATCAATTTTAAAGAACACTTCTTCTCCCTAAAACTGGTCGAACAAGTCATCGATTCTCAGCATAGGTTATCTGTTTTTACAGTAACTTTATTCAGCTGTCAATAATCAATACACATTCTCATAGTACCATCCTTCTTCTTCACAAATAGAACTGGTGCACTCAAGGTGACACACTTGATGGAAAAAACCTTTATCTAGAAAATTTTGAAGTTGAACATTCATCTCTCTTAACTCTGCAAGAGCCATATGATATTGAGAAATAGAAATGGGCTTAGTGCCCGACTCTAAGTCAATAGCAAAATTGATATCCTGCTCTGGTGGTAGGCCATGTAGGTCGGTCAAAAATACATCAAGGAACTAAAAAATAATAGGGATAGATTCAGGAGTAGGAGTGTCATCCTTCATATTACGAGCATAAGTATGCTAAACACCCTCTCCCTAATAGTCTCCTAGCCTAAAGATAAGAAATAAATCCTGTCAGTGCACGGCTACTAGAACCCTACCATACAACCAGAGATGAATCTGCTACTGCTAAGGTTACGGTCTTGGCATAACATTCCAAAACTGCACATTGAGGAGACAACCAATCCATAAACAAAATAATATAAAGTCCACCATATCTAACAACATTAAGTTAGCCCATGTGTCTAATCCACCAAAAGAAATCAAACATGACTGGATCACTCGATCCACTACTAAAGAATCCCCTAAAGGGCTAGAAACACACATATATTGATATCACATCACTAGGCAACCCCAAACTGGGTGCAAAATAAGATGACACATATGAACAAGTAGACCCAGGGTCAAATAAAGCTAAAGTAGGAATAGAACACGCATAAATCAAATATGTAATCACAAAATCTGAGGCCACAACCTTAACTTATAACTAGAAATAACCACCACCACGACCACTAGAACAACCATTGCCCCTATCACGTTGGCCACCACCTCTATAACCTCCCTGTGCCCCACCTCTTGACGGCGGAGGCACTGATCTCAATGGTTGTGCAGACTAAGGAGCAAGTTGAATAATGTCCTTCTGTGAACAAGCTCTAGCATAACGGCCCACAATACCACACTTACAACACAACCTAGATGGCTTACTTTGCTCAGATCCTCTGCCAAAATCCACCTGACTTCCATGATGTGACGAACCAAACCCTCGGGAATATTATGCAGGAGGTAGAGATAAAACCTTCAATGACACCTGTACAAGCCTGTTAGACTGGCCCTGTGCCTGATGAAACTGACCCGTGGCCCTTAGAATGAGACCCACAACCTCTTTATTTTTGTTCCCTCTTATCATTGCATTGATGCAACTCACGATAGAGGGCTTCCATAGAGTTTGCATAATCAACCACTTCCTGGAATGGATGTTCGTTAGAAACCAATAATGCTACTGCCTCACAGAGCCTAACTCTCAACCCATAAGCGAACCAACAGAATCTCTCCGCCTATGTAGGAATAAACCCAACCCTATAAACTGAAAGCTGAAGAAATCTAGCCTCATACTCAGTGACGGACTTGGATCCCTATTCAATCCTTTTGAACTCTTCTTTCAGGCACTCTTTCGTTCTCTCAGGCACTCTTTCTCATCCCTAGATACAAATTTCTTCATGAACACATCATAAAATTCAACCCAAGTCAGCTGGGATAAACCTGTGGGTCTACAGACCATGAATACTCTCTACCACTTCTTAGTTGAACCACGCATCTCGTAGGTGGTAAAGGCCACACCATGGGTCTACAATACAACCATGTTGGTAAATCTTTCTTCACACTCAATTATGAACTCATGGGCATTCTCCCTAGTACTCCAGTGAATCTGGGGTAATCCAACCTCAGGAATTTGGCCAGGAACTTCTGCTCTGTGTCTGTCTTAGCTGACTGCTATTTAATAACAGGAGCAACAGTCGACACTGGTATGACCTGAACAGGTGTAGAAGTCACTGCTGGAACAACCGATGGCACTGGCTATACTGTAGGGACTGCAACTGTAGGTTGAGATACTAGGACTGCTGGCTGTGTTCCATCTATAGGAGGACCACCGTAAGCAATAAGTAGTTGCCACAATATGCTATAGATATTAGGAGAAGGCAATGTAGCAGGTGCTGGAATAGGCATTGTAGCTGGCGCTGCAATAGGTGTTGCAGGCACTGGTTGGACCTCAAAAGTAGTATATGGAATAGGCACTTCTGCTGGTGCTCTAGCTATCTTCCTGGCTGCAGATGAATATGTACGATGTATCTAAAAAAGAGTGATGATAACGAGTGACAATTTTCAAGAAACTATTAAGGATATACGCATGATACATGATTCAAAGAAGGAGTTATTTTCCTAAATGACACTGTAACCTCCCGAAGATAAGCAACGGACGTCTCTACGTCAATCTGCATGACTCTAACTTAGGCTTTGATACCAATTTATCACAATCCAATTTCTCAGATCATGATGGAACCTACTATACCACCAGTAGAAGAACTAATCCTGTAGTCCGAAGCCGAAGTGGAGGACTACTATATCAAATGTGAAAAACACATTTTAAATAGACAGGGTATAAATGAAATAAAGCAGCCATAATAGAGTTAAATAACATGTCAAAAACTCAGTTTCAATGTCAAATAAACCACCAAGTATAGAAATAAGAAATCTAAAATGTCTAATACAACTGTATCACCAAAATACATGGAAATCAAATAGAAATGCCAAGCTGAAGAGAGGCAGGTAAATCCTAGAGGCTAAGTGCACCTTGAATCTCTGAAGTAGGATGAAATCTGCATGAATACTTAGCTGTAATCACGGTCGGGAATTTGTACATGGATCTACACATGTGCAAGTGTAGTATGAGTACAAGATATTAAAGCAACCCGTACCAGTAGGCTTCGAGAGCCTACTTGGCACATATTAAAAATAAAATTAGTAAATAATGAATACAATAAAAAGGTTATAGAAACAACTAGCACAACATGGAAAGCTAGCTGCTCAGATAAGAATCAAGTACAAGTAGACATGTATCATTAGCTAATCACATAACAGGATCTCCGGCAATGAACATAACGCACTCGGGAATCCTCACAACAATATATGTGAATAATAACACAATAAATCAGGAATCAAAAAAAGACAGGAGGAGAACATAGACGGTATACAAGTAACCTCAAGTAAAAGAGTAAATGAATGAATAAGAGTGTAAGGCAAAAAATCCCACATATCATGAAGTAGAAATTAACAACAATAATAACTAAATAGTAATAGGAATAATAAAGTAATGCAAATAAATGTTTTCAAGTCCCCAAGAAATAAGTGCATCGTACACATAAAACATGCTCACCCATGACATCCCATTCAACCAGGGGTACACTGAAGAAAACAAGTGTAGAAAAGTAAGTACAATCATATGAAGTAACAAGTCCTGCGTACGCTCCTCCTCCGATACTCGTAGGCCCAACAGGAAGAATCCATGTAAGCACCTAAATATTCATGGTATATCTCCCCGTCTTCCATATACCCCTTCTTCGTGTCAGCGGCAGCCGAGAAGCAAGGTCCATGGAGGTATGTCACCACGTACGATCTCTAACGTCATCATAACCTTACATTCCAAATCTCAGAACCTCAAGGGTCTTAATAGTCTGGCATATCCATAGTCTCATCAGGTCATCCTCGATAAGTCAGGGCATACAACATTGTATTAGAGTATTACCAAAATTATCAATAGAGTGGGTATCATCAAGTTTCCATAACCAAGTGCCATAAGTGTCAAAAAACTGTACTCACTGTCGTACGATGACGAACTCAAGTCCCAGCGGCTGTATTCACTACTAAACAGAGTCGGTCTCAACTCCTAGCATTTATTAATCAAATGTTATTTTCCGATGCCAGGATGTAAAGCCTGCACTAGAATAAGTAAAAAATAGTATTTCCTACAACTCGATACAACATAGAGTATAAAAATTTAAAAGCCATTTACCTATATTATTATTAAATATTCCAATTTATCAACTTATTTCGTTATTCATCATTATTACCCAAATCAGTCTCTACCCTCTGCGGCTTAATAATCAAGCAGTGATACTAACCTAGCCCCAATGCACTCTCATCGGAGCCATAGGCCCAATCTCTCATTTCATGAATTCACAACATATCAACAGGTATATACATATGATCATGTAATAGCAATCCTATGCCCGACATAGATACCTAGCCAACTTCTAAGTCACAGGCACTGTATCAATCGAATGCCAAAATATAAATATCAACCTGGAACGAATGAAAGAAAAGTATAGAATCACTATATCCACCTATATACCCAACCCAAAGATGCTATTTCATACAATTATTAAGGCTATAAGCCTAGAGATAGCCCCATGGAGCCTATCTGTCGTCCGACGATAAAGCGTTGTAAATTCACATATTTTACTCCGACTGACATCAAATAATCTCCGAATGATCTGAAATCTATTTCAAAGTATTCTATATGTTAATATGAGTCAAATGGTATAATTTATAGTAAATTCAGTACTGGGCCTAAAACGGGCTTGTGGGGCTCGCTCGTAGGAACGGAAAATAAACTTCACTACAGGGTTCCCAGCTTTACCAGGACCCCGTACTCCAAAAATTAAGCACAATTCTAGTGTATAAAGGACTTCAAAATAGCCCAGACAGATTTGACAGACATGGGGTCAAAGATGTGATTTTTATGGGTTAAACGTTGGAATTTCGATATATTAATGATACTAGCTGTGAAATATACTCAAGGAATAAAGATTATGCAATAATATGCTCGTTATGGTATGATTCAATCGATTGCATCAATTAGGGTCATTAATGGAGGAAATCAAGAAATTTAAGGAATTAAACGGAAAAGAACTTACCTAAAATGCATAAGAACCGAAGAACAATCAATAAGAGGATTTTTCTTAGCCTTGGAATGATGTTTGGGAGTGTTTTTTCTCACTAAAACTGAATAAATCGAAAGGTTTTTTCTGAATTAAAACGTAGGGGTTATGTAGTTTTTTATTAAACTGCCAGTGAATTTACTCATTGTGATCGCGTAGAGTACTGGAGAACTAGGCATTGCATTTGCGTAAGGCCTCCTCGCGATCACGTAATGTAATTGGCCATTCAATCGCGATCGCGTGTGTGATGGTCGCGATCGCGAAGAATCCTATACCAGCTGCAGGTTTAATAGCAGAACCAAGAGAAGAACCATGCTCCGAATCACCACACGAAATGCATTCGGAGTTTGATTTATGCAAACAAATTATGAACGCATACCTAAAACAATACTTCGGAATCAAAGACATAGATAAAATCATAATCCGAGGTCGTTTTGGACTAATATTGACCAAGTCAACCCATAGGCTAAAATTCAAGAATTTTCCGCCAACACCTTGAAAATTCAACAAGTCTAGAAATTGAACCAACACCTCCACTAGCCTAAAATCATTATTCCAGAGTTTTTAGAAGCATCATAATTTTGATCCGACACTATGAACACCAAAATACCACCCAAGCTTCACTTTAGGCCTTAAACTTAACTAAAATCCACAAATTGGCCTAAATTGCAAATGAAAACTCCAAAATACAAACTTAAGGTCAATCTCAACTTTGTTTGGCATTTCTGAGATAACAGAACTATCAGAATTTAATTTCAAGCACGTCCTGAGAATGTTGACTTTAGTCAACGAGTACTAAGTTTTAAGCTTTAAAACAAGCAATTTGAGATATTTATCAACTAAGCTGCCAAGGGTCCGAACTAATAGTCCCAGCAAGACATAATGACTTGGGAAAACTACTGAAATGCTCTAGAATAAAAAATATCGCATATTTATTGTAAATGACCGTGAGGGTCATTACACCATCTCTCCATATTGAATCCCTACATACACTTCTTCATAAACTTAAAGATAGCCACACACAAGTTTAACTATCTGTAACTAATTGCACTTGTGAAACTTGATCTTTCTTTCCTCCATCATAATGTAGCCTTCAAATCAGTTCCAAAAGCAATCTACAAGAGCTCATATCAAAGTATTAGGTCATTCAACACACAAAGCTCATATGAAACACACTAAAGTATGCCTAGACTAACCCGAGTAAACTAGTAATCTTGTCTGAACTTTACCTTCTGATTTTTGCACTTGTATTAGAACAATTGCCCTATAAACACTATACCCAAGGTACTTAGCACATATTCATACCACTATTACCATTCAAACTTGTAAACACAACAAGTTATCCTCAAAATGAGGCTAAAAGGTAGGTATAACAAGTATATACTTGCACCTATGATCAATATATCTCCCATCTAAATTGTGGCTCATATATACCTTTACCATCACTCAAACAACTCACATATATCCCTATTGTAATACAAATGACTCGCATGTACCCTTTTGCTTACCAGATTAATATTTAATCAATCAAAAATTTAATTTTTTTTGACATTTAATTGAGAAAATATCATATGACACTTAAAATAACATCACCCAATAATTTTTCATCATACACACCTAATTCAACTAGAAACAAAACACCCCACCAACTCAAATAAAATTAATTCATTTTATTTAGTCACCCACCACCTTACATTAGCACGCTTAAGAAAAAATTTAATAAATAAATTAAAAAATATTTTTATATTAAATTATTTATTCATAATTCAAGACCTCTTGTTAAAAAAATTACTATATGAGGTTATTTTAAGTGTTACATGACATTTTTCAATAAGAATTAAAAAATTAAATTTATTAAATATTGGTTCATTATGTAAAAATGTATATGTGTGTAGTGATATATATATATATATATATATGTAAGCCACATATTAAATGGGAGATATATCAGCTCAAAAATCACAAAGTTGAGAAATAAATCAAGAAATTTTGTATACAACGAAATTTTATTAAATTTAAATCCGTACGATTTGGATTATATTTAATTCAAAAATATATCAATCCAAATAAATAAGGTGGATTAATATAATTGGAATAGTTATTTAAGTATAATAAATATGAATTTAATTAAAGTTTAATTTTTATTGGGCTAGTCCAATGATTTGGACTACAATTAATGAGCCCATATTGCTAAGCCCAAAATATCTTCTTATTCTAGAAGCCCAATTTCGTACATATGTCAAATGACATGGCATGCCAAGTCAAGTAAAGGAACTAATAGGATTGTACCGCATGTCAAAATAACATAACATACCCGTTGAAATCAAGAACCAATAAAGATGTGTCGTGTGTACAAGTAACATATTCTGACCAATCAAATTTCGTCGTGTCACTTAAATATGATTGGCCAAAAGAAATTTGTCTTCACCTAGCTCCTCTATTGTACAACTATAAATAGGGGTCCTCCATAATTCATAGAGGACATCAGACCTCAAACAAGAATCCAAAGAGAGAGCTAGTTGATCAAACTTCGAAGATTTTTCTACAGGTATCAAGTTGAAGCATTCAAGCTCTTAAGTTCATATATCACTCAAGATAAAAAAGATTCAAGATCAAGATCAAAACTCCTTGAATCGAAATCATAATTCAAGAACAAATCCATCAAGTTCACAAATCAAATTCATCAAGTTCCAAGTCAAGAACAAGCTCAAAAGCTCTTGAATTTTATATTTGAAAAGTTGAATCATAGGATTCATAAAGATTGTATCACTTATTATTTGAAATATAATAAAACGAGATGATATTTTTCTATCTTGATTATTTTCTTGACTCAAATTTATTGTCTTCAAATTCTATCCACCCATTCGAACAATCTTTACCTCTCAGCTTAGCTTTCCAATCATCAAGGAACATCAAGATGACTTCTAAGAAGATCAAACATCTCAAATTCAAGAACAACCTTTAATTCCCTTGAATCAATATTTGAAAGACGAATCAGAGGATCAATAGAGATTGTAACACTCACTGTTTGAAATTAAATAAAACGATTGTTCTAATATTTTTTTGTCTTGATTATTTTCTCAACTCAAATTTTATTCTCTAAAATTCTGAAACTTTTTTCTACAAAGCATACTTGGCGTCATTTTGGAAGTTTAGGACGGGTCACAAGAAGCAAGGCAAGCATATTGGTACAACAAACACACAAAATTTCATCCACCTAAACTCCTACTTTTGGGTCTTCATCCTCCAATGGAGCAAATTCCTCTACCAAACCACCAGAAGAAGGAAGCGATGTTGTTGAAAAAATCAATAAGATATTAGATCTACTTTAAATTTCTGGATCAATGAGATTTTCTCCAAGAATATCAACTCCAAATCATCCTCCTCGAAGGCTGACGAATCCAAAATTTCTACTGATATGAAATAAATACTTGATGTTTGATGTGCCTATAAATTTTGGCACTGTTGACGCCTAAAACAAAGGATTTATGGTTGTTATTAAGTGATATGTTATGAATTTTACATGTTCGTTGCGTTTTTTCAGGATATTCAAGTGCCAAAGAAAATATAAGAAATAATGTCAAGTGTAACTTAGACGAATGACCACACAGTCCGTGCATCAGTGGAGCAGATAGTATGTCTGTTAGTGGAATAATATTGATGCAAGCCTTGGAGAAAATGCAGATATTTTGGCAAAGTGTGGATGCACGGGCCATGACACAAAACATATCCCTGTGTCACAAACCATGCCCATGTCGTTGATAAACACTTAGAGCTTTTTCAATACTAAGTAAAGGAAAATCACTAAGGCCGGAGGGAAGAAAGGGAGCATGGACCATGGAAAACCTACACAGTCCATGCCAATGATTATTCAACGCAGCCTAGAAGTATGAACCTTTAAGAGTTAAAGTGTTGAAGAACAGAAACTTTTATGGGTCATGCCAAGTTCCCATGATCTGTAAATGTGCTCATGGGTTGAGACTTAAAGAATGAATACACAAAGATGGCACAACAACAGGGTTTATGGACCGTGACACTGATGTATGTTCTGTACCCCATCATGTTAACCCAGAAGCTCGCCCATATTCACTTGTTCGATCCGGGATTGAATTTATGTGCCTATATATACTCTTTTTAGGGTTCTTAGTCAAATTTACACACTCATATATTAGTTTTTCTTGTACATTTGAGTACTCTTTGTCACCTTGAATATATTTTGTAAGAATTCGTCTTTGCTTTTTGAATCAAAAGTTCATCTTTCGTCATCATCATTACAAGTTTCTATTCTAATGGTGTAAGTATTGCTATCATGAATGATTCATCAATTATTCTCGATAATAACAAAATACCACAACTAGGGTTTGGGGAACCATGATAGATTAACAAAGTAGTTTTAGGTACAATAAGTGTTTCTTGAACGGTGTGAATGCATGTATTGTAGGGTTCTTTATTTTTATTTCTTTCTTATGAGTGAATGAATTAAGAAGTTGCCAATATTCTTTACTTGCCTTAATGGGGGTTATAGATTGGGAAAATAAAACTACATCGAAGATTTGGAGGTTCCATCTTATTAACTTGAGACCTGGTAGTTATAGTTAAATTTTGAGATCAATAATCAAGGGTTGGTATGGAATGCACTTAGACCTGATGTATATTATTGTAAATTCACATAATCCTAGCGGTATTTAGGGAAAGTTAACATGTAGATTTTTCATGCATAGTATCTAGATAGAACACTAGTACCGAACACCTATGAAATAAGACGTTATGGGGAACACAGTCCAAGTGTCTTCATCAAATTGATTTACAATCTAAAGAAACAATGAGCTTGCTATCGTTAAATAATAAAACTGCAATTAAAACCCAAAATTTACTTTTGTGTAATATTTTACTTTGGAAATACTCACTAGAACAAAGTAATGTATTAGAAGGCGTATTTCACCATATTCCTTGTGGGATCGACCCCAATCCTTAGTTGGGTTCTATATTTGATAAGGACCTTTTTACTCTTCGTAACTGAGGTGTAGTTTTGAGAGAAATGAAATATTGGCACCGTTGCTCGGAGTATGGCTTAAAGTAGTCTATTAGTAATTTGTTTTTTTTAGTAGTATTTCCTAATTTTTCTTTTAGTTATTGTTTTTGCTTCTCTTCAGATTTGTAGAAGTTTGGGTGATCCATTATTTCCTTTTAACCCTAAAATTGACAAAACTAAAAAAAAGGCCTAAATCGGGAACTACTTGCTGCAAAAAGAACAAAGATGACGCTGCTAGATTGGAAGATGATCAAGAAAGTTTGGATCAATTGAACCTAAACCCTCAAGTTGTTGCCTCTTAAGATGATGATGGGTTGGGGGAAATGGAGCCATCGTGCTCCCACCACTCACCCAAGGTGCTAAGTTTCCCATAACGAGCACAATGATCCAACTGTTGAATCTGAATGGGTTGTTCAAAGGGACAGCTGGGGAAGACTCCAACTTGCACTTGATAAACTTTTATGGAATTTTAAAGACGTTCAAAATACCTAGGGTGACTTTAGCCACAATTCGGATCAGTTTGTTCCCCCTTTAACTATTGGTTGAGGAGACCTTATGGCTGAATAAGCTTCCTGATGGATCAATCACTACTTGAGAGGAATCAAGAGATGTATTCTTGGAGCGATTCTTTTAACCTTCAAAGCTTCCATAGCTTAAAGATGAGATCATCAACTTTAGAAAAATACGAGGTAAAATACTGTATGAGACCTAAATGAGGTTTAAAAAAAATTTGAATAGTGTCCCAATCACAGGCTTCAAGAGGATTATCTTAAGAAAGTGTTCTACAGAGAGCTAAATTCAGCCAAAAAGTCAGATGAATGATACTATCATGGAAGGTTTATTCTTTGTTTGGAATTTCAAGTATATTTCTAAGAAGTTTGATGAAGTTACCAAAACAAATAGATCTTGGCATACTCAAGAGTTTGATGTAGATAATGAAGTAAATATTATTGTAAAAACTGTTGAGCAATGAAAGAGAGAGTATGAGCGAGATCTTGAGGTGGCACATATTTTCACACACGTTGACTTGATCACTAATAAATTATTGGCCAATGTCAACGGTGTGGAATCTAAAAGGAAAACTCTTACTCATAAAGATTATTACGTTGACATAGAGGAAGAGGCTAAATATGTGAATATGATGGAGAGTTACCAAGGCACAGGTATCCAATATTGGAACTTTTTAGAGCGTGATGATTGTCCCAAGGGATATTTTAGGAGAGATGATTATCAGCAACACAACTATCAGAGAGATGGTGACCGCAGGCAAAAGGGGTTGCATGTACCCCTAAAGGGCAGATTTAAAGAAGCAGGTAGTTCTTCCAGAATGGAGGATATGAACAACTTTTGAAACACTTTGAGTCCTCTAATTAGGGGATCCAGGATATCAAGACGAAACTTGCTAATGTTACGTAGCTTGTTGATTCACACTCTACTACTATCAATTAGTTGAAGAATCGGCTGGGCCAACTTTCTGCTATGTTGAACCAAAGACAGAAAGGCATACTACTGAGTGAGAGAATTATAAATCCTAGGAATGGTGATCATGTTTTATCCATCACAGAGTGGAAGGGTGACTGTAGATCCGCTACGCCCCATTGATGATGTTGTTGATAAGGTTAAGGTTAAGGTGAATGGTGAAGACAATGAATATGAGGTTGTTGAGAAGAACAATGAAACATAGAATGTGATATAGTTAAAAAGCTTCTTGTAGATTTTGGGGAAACAAAGTCAAAGGGGAGGAAAAGGAGGTCTAAAATATAATTATGCATATGTCTAGGCCTTGTTCCCCCTTAGTGGAGGATGGTAAATTCCACAAATTTGTGAGTATGCTAAAGCAGTTGTCGGTAAACACCCCATTGGTGGAGGCATTGGATCAGATGTCTGTGTATGCTAAATTTATGAAAGATCTAATCACAAAGAAGAAGACTGTAATGTTTGAGCCTGGTGATGATTTACACCATTGTGGTTCTATTTCTTCTTGTTCACTGGTCTAAAAGAAAGTAGACACTGGGGCATTTACCATTCTTTGCACTATTGGAGTGTTGCAATTCACAAAGGTATTGTGCTATCCTGGAATCAGCATAAACTTGATGTTGCTTGCAGTCTACAATCAGTTAGGATTGGGAGCCCCCACACTGTCTACTATGTAGCTACTCATGGTTTATTGCATGTGAAAAATCCCATTGGTATACTATATGATGTTATGGTGAAGGTTAAATCCTTTATCTTCTCGGTTGACTTCATGATTCTTGACTGTGAAGTCAATTTTGAGGTGCCCATAAAACTTGGGTAATCATTCCTACGACTGTTAAAGCACTAGTGGATATGGAAAGGGGGAGAACTCAAGTTCAGATTGAATGACCAAGAGGTAAAATTTAATGTTCTCAACACCATGAAGAATCCAAGTGATCTTATATTGGTTTTTGTCATAGATATCCTTAATGAGCCAGAGATGATAGGTATTGCTTCTTTGGATGAGGTCTTTTCTACTGAGACATTGGCTGAGGTGATAATTCACATCGATGCAGCTTTATTTGCTGATTATACTGAGGTAGAGAAAGCCTTAAACAATTTAGGGTAGTTTTATTATCCTCCTAAGAAGATAAACTTGGATTTAAATGATAGGTGACTCCTCCTGCCACATCTATAGAGGATCCCCCTATTCTGGAGTTGAAGGCTTTTCCTGCCCATCTACATTATATGTTTCTCTAAGATAGAAACATATTGCCAATGATTATTACAACCAATCTTCTAGAGCCACAAGTTGAGGCTCTAATTTAAGTTTTGAGGATATTTCAAAGGTCTATTGCATAGTCCATAACAGATATAATCGGGATTCCTACTAGTATTTTCACGCATATGATATAGTTAGAACATAATGTTATTCCCAGTATTGAGAACCGGAGACAACTTAACCCACAAATGGTAGAGGTGGTTAAGAATTAGATTATCAAGTGGTTGGAAGCTGGGGTAGTTTATCCCATAAATGATTGCTAGTGGGTTAGCCCTATGCAGTGTGTACTAAAGAAGGGTGGGATTTCCATCATCCCAAACAAGAAGAATGACCCGATACAATGAGGCTCCTCACTAGTTGGCATATCTACATGGACTATAAAAACTTA
>JBDJHY010139968.1:0-13236 GCA_039654485.1 Withania somnifera | reverse complement strand
AAGTATAGAAATAAAAGTCATGAAAGGAAACCCAACAATATAAATTCAGCACTTAAAAGTATAACTATACAACAATAAGTAAGAGAAAATCTCAATAGCCTCTCATACGACCGAGGGATACAAACAAGCATGAAGGCAAACCCTCCTGCATCCTATACAATCAGAGAGTACAACCAACAAACAACACTCAAAGATGTACTATGCATGATGATGATGATGATGATATGACAGTAAAGTAAATCTATATGCTCCTACACTGAACCCCCAAACCTAAAAAATAGGACCTATGGAAGTCTGCAACTCCTATAACTACTCCTCCATATACCTTTCCTATTATTACCCATAAGCCTAGATTATCAAGGTTTATGGATTCTAAAACTGCATATAAAATATAAAACGAACTATGATAGGACATTTAATGGGTCTATGTCAGAATCAAGTATTAATGACCATGCCTAGCTGCAACTGGGTCTAAAATTTGAAAAAAATATTAATGTCTAGCCCTTGGATGAAACCAAGTCAAGTAATACCTCAAAGAAATGACTACATCTTCATTATTCCATTTATCATTGAAAATTGGTAAAAATATCATTTAATATGCATTTTAATCTCATAATATTGAGAATGGCCCCACACTGCCATGCAGGTTTTAAAATCAGTGACATTGGGATCTTGTCCATAAAACAGTAGAAATAAATGTATAAAACTAGTTTTATGATGATGATAGGCTCAAGCACAACAATATCTCAAACAAGTCCTGCCAGCCTTGCATATGAGTGGATATTACAACATCTATAACCAGTTAGTGGATGTTCGAGACTAATGCACATTCCTAATAATCCACCATCTATGTTGCAGAGTTAATCAAGACCACTCAGGGTTATATGGTAGCTATAATTGTAAATGCAACACTAATGTGTAACAAAGAAGTGGGCTAAAGAAATAGAAAAGGTCAAGGGTACCAAATCTAGAAAGCCCAACCCAACGATTGTTAATTAAAAAATTATTACCCATGCGCGCTGATCCTAAGATCAGTGAGAAATAGCCTACCTAACGTTTAAATATAAGCTAATAAATACTTAGTAGAGTAGCCCGAACAACTAGAATAGCTCCAAAAATGCTCAAATGATCTGAACGATCACGAAAATAAAATAATAATTTACATATTAATACAAGTCGAATGACACCCATAAAGATATGATTATAGTAGGGGTCAAAATATGGATCAAAACGGACCTACGGACAAGAGAATCCAAAACTCCAGAAAAAAGGTACCAAAAGATTTCCTACATCGTAGGAAACTCATACCAATTTTTTGATCTAAGACAATAAAGAAATCAACTAGAATAAATGATTTAAAGTGATGAACTTACTTGATGAATTTGGTAATTTTTGAGTGATATTGGGTGAGATTTAAGTGAAAACTAATCAATAATCAAATAATAATCAAAGAAGTCAAGTTTCCAACACTACCCAAGGCCACAAGAAAACAATCAAGGTCCAAAATGGAGGACAATCAAGGTCCAAAATGGAGGAAAATCAAAATTTGAAGTGAGAAGATAAAGAAAATGGAAGAAAAAATAGAATTTGAAGTGTTATACCAGGTCCATTTGTTCATCATCA
Organism: Withania somnifera; assembly: GCA_039654485.1. Lineage (NCBI taxonomy): Eukaryota > Viridiplantae > Streptophyta > Magnoliopsida > Solanales > Solanaceae > Withania > Withania somnifera. The sequence goes on along the minus strand of JBDJHY010139968.1, from coordinate 11,613 downwards.
TCGATGCTAAAAGGATTTTCTATAAATTAGCGCCATCGGCGCCACTAGGGTGCGATGGTGCTGAAAAGAGAGGTAAGGAGTCAGCGCTAACGATGTCCTAGGGATGCAATTGCATCAAGGATTTCCTAGAAAGCCAGCACTGATGGTGCTTAAGAGCACGATTGCATTTAGCATCTCCTAGAACGATCGTGTTGAGACCTGGGAGGTGCACCTGATGTCTTGCACCAATACTTTTAAAATTTAGGAATTCGTCTTCCAGACCCAAATGGAGACGGATACACATAAACCAACTATGGAAATTACATGGAATCGATAATCCATACTCAATAATGTAGACTAAATTTCAATCTGGGTTATTTCAAAAAAAAAATGTTAACCAAAGTCAACTCTATGCCAAAATAGTCAACTTTCCAATTGAATACTCAAAATGATCCATGTTATCCAAAGCCCAAACAGACAACTCACCTGACCCAAACTCGATGTCTTGGAGCTAATGGAACTATCGTATTATAGTCTAATAAAATATGCCAAAAGAGATAAAGATAAAACTAAGGCCTCTAGACCTGAATCAAGAGTCCATCTAGATAAAAATTGATGTTCTAAAGCTAATGGAACTATTGGAATTCAATACTGAGTTCATTTTCATAGAATGTAAACTGAAGACAAAAATTTCAATAGTTAAGGCTCTAAAATAGGAAAATAGACATGACAGCAAAATGAACGCCTCGAGAATTTAACTACCAGTCTCAATAAGTTATGAATGACTTAGGTCCGCCACAGGTAAGATCTAAGATGAAAAAAGCGAGAGTGCAAAAATGACCATAAGGGTCATTACACCTTCTTCTTAAATATCATAATTCCTTTCATGAGTGAAATTTTCAAGTACACCAAGTCTCTTTCACTTAAATTTGCATAAGATTTTTGCCTACTCTAGGCTACCTTTAACCACTCTCTAATAAATTAAACCTTCTGAATAGCATCATAAAATGAATCTAGCCCTATAAAATGGCCTTACCAACCTCAAACCAACCAATGGGAGATCTACATCACTTCCCATATAGGGCCTCACAAGGAGCCCCTTGAATAATGGTGTGGTAAGTATTGCTGTAATCAAACTCTATCAAAGGAAAATGATCATCCCAATTACCTTTGAAGTCCAAAACATAGGACCTCAACATGTCCTCTAAAGTCTGAGTAGTGCACTCTAACTGACCATTTGTCTGAGGGTGAAAAGCTGTGCAGAGGTTCAGTTTAGCCCCCAAATGTTTTTGAAAGGACCTCTAGAACTAAGAGATGAACTGGGTGCCTCTATTTGAAATAATGGATAAGTAAGTCCTCTAGAACTAAGAGATGAACTGGGTGCCTCTATTTGAAATAATGGATAAGTAAGTCCCATAAAACCGGACAACATCTTGGATATACAATATTACTTAATCCTCTACAACAGAGGAAGTCTTAAAATATAAAAAATGGGTTGACTTAGTCACCCTATCCATAATTATCAAAATTGAGTAATGTTGCCTACAAGTACAATTTGAAACCCGATTTAAAAATCCATGTTTATCATTTACCACGTCCAAGTAAGAATATTAAACTCTTAGGTCATTCCACCCATCCTTTTGTGTTCAACTTTAATCTTTTGAAAATTAGGACGCTTAGCCATAAAATTTGTAATGTCTTTCTTTACACCATTCCACTATTACACTTCTCTTAAATCCTTTTACTTCTTGGTGGAACCTAGAAGAGTGGAATATCTGGAACTATGGGATTCTGCTAAATTCTTCTATCTCAACCCATCAACATCGAGAAAACACAAACAACCCTAATAGTGAAGTGCACTATCTCAATCTTGTGGAACCACTTACGAAGATCGCAAGGCAATTAGTAGACATAAATGGAAATATGGAAGAATTGAGAAAAGATTGAATAGGGTAGAAAGTGGAAGTAATTTGATTTACTACAAGAATCCGAGAAGGAAAAGGGTAACGGGGGTTGGAGAAATCGGCTACATTTCTCCTGGAAAAATTCAAAAGATGTACCATCCAAGCTTAACCCAACCTAAATTTTCCAACAACAATCTACCTTCCTCCACTATAATACCCTATGATATCCCTATCCCAAAACTCCACATCCTAATACAAAATCATATAACCCTCCATAAGAGCACCAAGCTTTTGTGAACAATCAAAACCAAAATCAAGTCCCTCAACGAAATGCATCTATGATGTTCTTGAATGGATCCATGATGTGACCTCCATAAAATCATCCATAAAACTCCTTACAAGATTACCATTACCAAAACTCATTGTATGATGATTGGAATAATAAATTTAAATTTTATAAGGTTTAAGATAAAAGAAGTAGGGATGGTTATTTTGAGGTAAGGGGTGGAAGATTATCTCATGGTTTTGATCGTGGCTAAAGATATAGGAAAAAAAGATACTCAATATGGAGAACAATATAGGTGAAAGGCAATGGGAGAATAAAGGATATAGGACTTGGGATGGTAGAGGAGATAGGATTAAGTATGATCGAGAATTAAGCACTATCAAGATGACACTTCCAAAGTTTAAGAGGAGTAGTGATACAAGGAGTTCATAGAGTAAAAATTGAAAAAACGAGTAGATTTTTCTCACTAATAATATGTCCTAGGATTTGAAGGCAAAATATGTTGTCACGTAATTTGAGGGTTATACATATAATTGGTAGGATATTAAAAGAGACAAAGAGAGAGTCATAATGTGTATGACTTGCTTAATTGGAAAGAGCTAATGACTCTAACAGAAGTCTGGTATTTTCCATTGAATTACTATCAAGAAATCCTAAAGAAGTTGTATATGCTATGATAAGGTACTAGAAGTGTTGAAGAGTACCATGATGAATTTGAGAGTTTTGAGGATGAAAGCTAATCTTAAAAAATAAATACAATGCATGGTGATTCAATTTGTAGCTAATTTAAGGCATGACATCTTAAGGCATTTGATTCTTAAGGTTTATGAGAGTCTAGAAGTGGCCTTTTATGATACTACAACGGTGGAAGAGAACTTGAAAGAGGAGAATATCTCCAAGACCAAGAACACTTCGACTACCTCATGCGGTAACAAATAAGAAAGGTGGAAACCTTCAACTACAAAAGAGCACTCTAAGGGTGGTAGTAGATTACTAAACCAAGGTTGAACCCTAGGTGAAAGATGAAATCAAAGACAAAGGTAGTTATCCTAAACTTAATCACCCTCAGCCTTCTACTATTCAATATTTTAGTATCAAGAAAGGAGGCATATTGCTAGTAAGTATCCTAATAAAAGGAAAATTATAGCTTTTAATGATGGTTATTGAACCAAGATGATAAAGAGTGTAAGAAGTATAGTGACGATGAACTAAATATGAAATAAAAGAAGAAAGTATCCTAATGTGATGAGAAAGATAAGATAGAAGAACATGCGACTTTTGGTGATCTTCTAAGAAGGGGAGAGCCTCTTAAAGATAAAGATCAATTAAAGGAGAATGTAAATCTATATTGTGTGATGATAAGGGTTATGAGTTCTATGTCTTCGAAAGAACCTGATCAAAGAGAGAACCTGTTTCATGCTAGATATAAAATCATGAATAAGGCGTTTTCCTTAATCATTTATAATGAGGCTTGCACAAATATAGTGAGTTGTACTTTGGTTGAAAAGATAAAGCTCCCTATAATCAAGCACCTGAAACCCTATAAGCTCCAATGCCTTGATGAAGGTGGATAAATGAAGTTTCTTAAGCAAGTAATGATGAAATTTAGTATTGACAAGTACCATGATGAAGTCCTTTGTGATATTATTTTGAAGCTTGCTTATAATTTTTTAGTTGGGAGACCTTGGAAATTTGATAAGGATATTCTACATCATGGGAGGTCAACAAGTACTTTTTTATTCTTGAAGGACGAAAGTATGTTCTTGAACCATTGCTAGCCTATCAAGTGAAGAAATATTATGAAATCATGAGAAAATCCAAAAAGAACTCAACGTAGAAGAATTTGAGAAGGATAAAAAGGAGTTGCTCCTTGAGAAAAAAGAGTATGGAAATGGTTCATAAGAAAGAGTTGATGGTGAAAGAATAGGCCAACAACTATTGAATCCCTTGAACTATTCTAACCCCAGGACTAGCAAGTTGGCTAGTTGCCAATGTTCTCTTTTAAAGGAAATTCAAGAGCAAAATATTAAAGATGAATCCTAAATGACTCCTCTCAAACTTCACCTTAAGGGTTCAAATGAGCTCTTTTTAAGGAGACCCAATCCAAAGTAAATGATGAAGGGGCCCACTCTGTGAATTAAAACCATAAACTCCCATAAGATGATGTCCATATGATTGAAAGAAAGGAAACTACTTACCCTATGATAACTCTTAAGGAGCTACTTGCCAAAGTAGTTTCTAAGGGAGAAAAAGTGGTTCAAACCTCATGGCTTGGAATTTTAAAAGAGAGTAAGGGATCATATGAATTAAGTCTGGAGGCTAAAATTCCAAATCAAAGCATATCTCCAAAGGTAAGTACTTACTCACCCTCTATTATATTTGAAATTTTCTTGTGCATATGTTGGGAACCTCATATATATTTGCTTCCTTATTTGACATACTTGTGCTTATGTTGTGTGAGTCCGAACTTGCGGTTGTCATACTTGTTGTTTGTTTGTAAGGGGATTTTATGGATCTTTGGGGCTTCTTGACACACTTATGTGGGTGGTCAAGGTAAGGTAATAGGATGGACTCTTGAAGGTATATTTGCACTCTTGAGTAGAAAAACCCCAATTTCATGGGAGGATCCTATGATTCTAATTGAATATGCTTTACATGTGAAACCCTATCTTAAGGGAATTTCTTGAAAATTATTATCTTGTTTTCATGTGCATTGGCTTGTCCTTTTTGATAGCTAACATAACTTGGTTGACCATTGAAATGGTGTTTATTAGGTGTAGCCTTACCCTTCATCATGAATCATTCATGTTTCCTTAGGAATTTATTGCATTTTAGAGTGTCCCTCAAGTTCTTCAACTTAACTTAGTTGTTTTGATAATTGGAAATCTTTGGTGATCCGTGTTATTGGTGATGTCAAGGTTTGGTTTTACTTCAACTAACCCGTGTTGTAACCCTCATTCTATGAGAAAATTATAGTTTTTGTATTTTTTTATGCTTGCTAGGTTTGGATTCAATGATAAATCCTTTAAAGAATGAGATGATGATAAAATATGGTCAAGAACCAATCTTGCTAGATCTAGGCTTCAAGCTCTGTCCAAAGGAATCCTAAACATAATCAATAAGAGACCACAAAGAGGCACCTTGATGGCCATTCCCAATTCCCAAAATACACAAACTCAACAAACTCAAGTATGGTTGACTGCCCGGGACAAAGTGGATCTTGGAAAAAAGGAATACACCACTGGCCAACTTGGTGACCATCCACCATATGACTGGTGGTCAAAGGCTGTTCTTAGAGGCCAAAATTAATATTTCAACGTTACTTGGTGATTAAAAAAATTTCCTTGGCGGTCAAGCACAAGGCATAGAAGACTAATAAACACTTTGGGCAATCTTACATAGCCTAAGTCGCCTTATTTGTGATATGTTTATAATAAGTGATTATACTTATAAAGTCAAGCCTATAAATACTTTACTTAGTTTATTTTGACACTTAGACTTAGTTAAATTGAGATTGATACTCTAAAATTATAGTTTGATAATTGATTAGGTAATCTAGTAGTGTAATTGCTTTGTAATCATTGGTGGTTGTACCCTTCGTTTACTGAGCATTGGTTTAATTAGGCATCAATGAATTTCCTATTCAATCAAGTATTTTGTAAATTATCCTTATTGAGTTTCAGTTTCATGGGTGTATTCTCTGTGTTTATCCTTGTTTGATTATCAAATCTTTGTAGATTGAATATATTCAATTACGAGGTAAGAGTATCAAGTTTCTTGTTGCTCATAAATTCATTAATTTGTGTTGAATTCACGTATATTTTATTTTCTCATTTTCATTATTTGATTCGATTTTGGATCTCTAATCTAGGATCATATCACATATAACATACATGCAACATGATATTTTACATTTTCATTTCACTGCATTGACCTTTCATTGATTGATGTGTGCGGTTGATTTCACATTTTCTTATTGGCTTGTATGTATTCATGGACTTTAACTGCGTTCTACTTGTTCGGTCGCATTTTTTATCTGGTTACAATAGTTAATCATAATTGATATAGATTATTTAACTACCTTGATTTGATGTTGACGTTAAATTGTCCTTTCTAGTGTTGATGGATAATATTATGGCCTAAAATGACTGATTTTGATGAGATTATTAAACTTGTTACATGGACATGATAAGATGAGATTGTTTATATCCTCGTAAAATTGAAATGAGAAAAGCTATTATTGATAACGAGTGAGAGAGAAAGATTAATTATGATTTTCATGGAATAGGGAAGACTATTGTGATTTTGTGTAGTTATTTTTTACCTCGGTCCATTCTTTCAGAACCCATCATACGAGTCCATTTCTCGACTCCCAAGATGTACCATTCGTATAGTAGGTGGACTTGTGTGTTGGAGACTGATAGGGATGTAAAGAGCTCCTTACACAAGTTAGTGGCATAGCAAGTGGGATTTTCCCACAAGTAGTGACTTCACTTAAGAGGGAAGACCTGCACTTAGATGGGCTAGTGTTGATACTATGGTAGATAAACATGATGATTATGGAATAGTTATGTGATGATTCATTTAACTGGAATATCCATTTTAGAAACCATCCCACAAATGCATTCTGGGGATTCCAAGATGTACCCTTCGCGTTGTAGGTGGACTTTTGTGTTAAGGACTGAGTGGGGGGCGTCAAAAGACTTTTTGCACAAGGCAGTAGCACGATTAGTGGAATTTTTTCATGTGTCATAAAATGAATCAAGAAGTAAAGACTACACCTGGACAGGTGAAGGGTGAGACTATGGCACTTCATGGTTGGTTCAGATTGATTTTACTTTAATGTTAAAGCCTTATCATTTGAGATATTTGTGATGGTTTTGGCTTGATACTTCATCAGTCAGATTTGAGATTAGTATTTGTTTGTATTTTTTTAATCATATGATTTTATTGTTGAGATCTCCCTATGCCCTATATTTTTTATTATTATACATTTTTTGGATAGTCATGTTTAGTTATGGGAGGTCCCGGGGGTGTTTCAGTGTAGTTGGTACTCGTCACCACTTTGTTTTAGAGTCAGCCGGAGATACATATTGAGTACCTGTATATTTTTGGTACTCACTTTTTCTTTTTCTACACTTTGTGTAGATTCAGAGACGGGCACTGTTTGATCTTTCCTCTATGATTCAGAGTCCAAGGTTCACTCGAGAGCATGCCGAGGTACCTGCTTATTGTCCAGCAGACGCCGCAGACTCTTTTTATCTTATATCTTCTATTCTATTTTGTTTTGAGTATTTGAGAGGAGACTTTTATTATTTTTTGACGGATTTTAATTGTTCATATTTACTGGCTTGTATATAGTGACTCCAAATTTTTGGATGGTTACTAGGATAATTTTTTTTTTTTTGTTGCACCTTCTATCTTCTCGCTGACTCATTTTAATAGTCGCATGTATCCATATAGTATTTTTTAGGATTACCTATCTAAGTAGGCTATGACTAATGTCATCACGACTGAATTTTGAATTGTGACACACTCCTTCCTACGCTTGTGAATTTTGGGGATCTCTATTCTTAGTAGCACAGTTATTAAAATTTCGAGGATGAGCATGGACTCAGTTTTTTACCTTAGACCATTTATTTGGCTTCTTTAGTTTCAAAATTTTGTGATAGCTGAAGACTTGTTCCAGAAATTCAGCAATCATGTTAGTGAAGGTTTTTCAAACACGTTAGTCAGTAAGTAATCAACTCATGGATCTTCTTCATAGATGCTATTAATTATTATTAATTATTTCAAATTTTTATGTATCATATTATGCCATTTCAGTTGAGTTATGCTTACACAGTATGCATGTTGTGATATTAGTTTGTTGTTAAATTTAATGATTCACTTGGAGCCATTTCTGGTTTTTAAGTATCATACTTCATTTAGGATGTAGATTCAGAACGTAATAATTTTATAAAAGAATAAAATAACAAGCTCAATAATTAAGTTCTCAAGTACCACTAAAATATATTTCTTATCTAGATAAAATAATATATTTGCTCCAGTAAATAACTTTTAAGAAAATTGATAAATGAGAGAGACAAAATGAAAGAAATGTAATTCCAGTCCAGCAATATCAATGCCACACTAGATGGCTAACCCGTATCTATTAATGTAATTTTAAATTCTGATGGAATCTGTGAGTTTTTTTCATTTAATATATTTTTTATTACGTAAGCGTTCTGGCCATGAAAATAAAAAAAATTGAAGTTGGAATTGAAATTATAGTTGGTCATATATTTTTTATTTTTCCTTTAATTTTTGAAAAAATTTCTTAAAAATATAATTTTACGCCTTAAATTTTTTAAAACTAGCAAAACCACTCAACTTATCAACATAAATTTGTACTTCACTCACGATGTAGAGCTATTGTGAGTAAATATTTATCACAAATTTTTATACTATCATCATATGTCTATTTATCGGCGTTTGAACTACGTAATTTACTTATTCTTTTACATTTCTACAGTATAACAATAATAAAATAACTGATCACATAAATACCATCATTTTCAAACAACATAATAACTGAAAATATGGTTTATAATGTTGAACAAAAGAAATGTTATGGGGTGTTTTTGTGAACATATAAAAATTGGGATAATATGTTATAATAATAAAATTTCAAGTTGGATTTAAAAAAAATTAAAAACAGATTTCAACCTATTTGCACATTTTCGAATCCAATTTGAAAATGTATTTAATTTTTTTTATGGTCAAACATAATTTTTGAATACAGTGAAGGAAAAAAGATGTCGAAAAAACGAAAAAAACTTTTATAGCCAAAACTGGCCTAAATTGTTAAAGTAACAGAACATGCATATTTTATATTTTAAGAAAATTAGTGCTCTTATTATTTTATAGCTTAGAATATTACTTGAGATAAATATTAACTATTTTTATACAATAAGATGAACAATAAAATTTAAATCTCTAACTTTATTTTGTCTTTGGTTTTTACCATATGATTATTTATCCATGAGCATGTTTGACATGCAATTGATAATTCTCACTTACAACTTGTTTAGATGGTTTGCTACTTATTGTATCGAATTATCTTGTTTGTTAAAATATAATGTTTTTTAATTATTATTTAAATTTTATTGTATTTTTTCGTTAAATTACGATGAATAGATCAATTTTGTGTAACAACCGATTTGGTTTGATTGTGTAGTTGCCTCTTTTTTTTCCTATTTTATTGTTACTTATTATTTGATAGTATTATTTTATCATTTATTTTTTTTTATTTTATAATAGCTCTATTTTCTATTCTACTTTTTTCAAAAATTTATTCTTTAAATTATTAATTTATAAATTATATAATAATAAAAAATAATATAATTTATTTAAAAATTATATTTATTAGAACAATACTAAGACAACACAATATTATGCCCGTGGTCGTGGAACACGACCGTCCAATTGAGTTGATGGAAATTTGGCAAATTCTATAAAGTGATAGAATAGAAAAAGAATGCACTGCTGCACTAGTTTACCAATAAATTTAATACAAAATAAATCACAGCAATTACAGGGGAAGAAATAAAAAGACTAACAAAAATATTTAGAGCAATATGATGTGATATAACTATTAAAATCTTAGGGGTCATTTTGATAGAGTATATAATTTATACACACAGTAAAAAATATGATAACGGATCATAAATTTATATATTAATGTGACAATATAATTTCAAAGATACTTCCGAAAGTTATTTACTTGTTGAAGGTTTCACATAACTGATTCAACATTTTGATTGCCAACGAATTCATGTCTACCTGTAGCCTTCTACTACTTCGTAACTATCTTTTTATCAATCAATACTTGTGCCGATATATTTTTGTTTACTGAAAAAGTATTTTTCAAAAAATAAAAACTTACACTGCTGAGAAAAAAAACGAGAGCCTTTGTTTATTCTCAATCACAACGTTTGTTAAAGTTGTAACAGTTTCTTTATTTTCTTCACAAATATAAAAATGTTTTTCCGTTAAAACCAACATTAGGACTATTGTTTAATGGGTAAAACGTTTTTGTATTAATCCTGTCATCAATTGGAATAATATTTGTCTTTAACACAAATATTTTTTCTATTAAAATAGATCCGTGTAAAACTTATTTTAGAGTATTTTTTTTCTTTTCAAACTGGTTAATTAATTAGGCATAGTAGGGATCACATATTCATTAACGGAGACTTCTAATTATGATACTGATTCGCAAATGAATAAATTATCATGTCATAATAAATTATAAATTATTTCACTAAAAATATGTAATTGCACTCCTCTATTTAAATTTCAAATCTACCATTACACATTATTTAACTCCCCATGTTAGAATTGGATCAATTAAATTAAATTTTTGAAAAAATTAGTTTATTAATTGTTTAATACTTTATTATTATTTAACTAATTTCACATGATGGATATTAAGATCCACCTACAAGGTTTTTACGTGAAAACTTGTAAGTAATCATAAAGGGGTGTCATCTATCTCGAATCCGAGACATGGTTCTATCAACTAATCATTATTTCACTAATGTGATTTATATCCAATCCATGAGAAATATATTGACTTACAATAGAGTCTCACCTTTTAATAGATCAAAATAATAAAATAAATTACATCGATCATAATAATAATAACAAAATTAAGAGTATAAGTGCATGTTATGAACTAGAGAATTTATTTATTAATATTCAAAATACAAACGAATATTTCTACTTAGTCCGTTCAATACATACTAACACAAGAAGTTGGAATATTACCACTCCTATTATTAAGATCAAATTATAGTAATCTTGTACTCCAATCGTCAAGATGTTTGTCCTACCTCATTTTTTATTGTGAACATTAATTTATAACTTATAAGAACCGATAATTTTAATTTTTCATACATGAGTTAGAAAACTCTATACACAAAATCGTCTACTATACAAGTAAAGGACGCACATGCTAATACAATGATCCATTTAAATAAAGACTTTATTAAATTAATTAAATGAAATAAATTGTCTTTATATGGAATAAAAAATAATACTATAACATAAAACACATGCTTAATAATATATCCTAACATATTTGTTAGAGTGTATTAGAGAAATAACGCATATATTATTTTGTGTATTTCTAGTAGTTATAAACTATATTTGATGTTAAGGTTGAATGTATAACCAGTACATAAAAATTTATAGTATTAGCAATGCAATAAGTCCTAGTATAAGGATTAGCATAATTAAAAGGAGCCTGCTAACAAGCGCCCCAGGGCGTTAGATAAGTAATATATATTTTTATTGCTTTTATCATATTTAATGCATTCATTAAATGCAGTTTCTTATTACCCAATAAAAAATATTTTGTCTTAATTTTCTTTCTGCAGTCTAAAAATGTTGAAATTTTCA
>JBDJHY010139958.1:0-13236 GCA_039654485.1 Withania somnifera | reverse complement strand
GAGGATATAGGGCTCTTTTGTTGGGTTGATTCTTGTTGAATCTTTCATGCGAGGTTTCCACTGGTTTCTTGGTTACTCATCTTGGTTCTATTCCCCTATAGATGGTCCGTAAGAGGTCAGTACCGGGAGGTGATAATACTCCCATTCTTTCGCAGAGAGCTCCAGTTAGGGGCCGGGGTAGAGCCAGATCTCGTAGGCGACGCCAAACTAGAGTTGAGCAGGATGAGTCTGCACTCATAGATGTACATCTGCCGCATATACAACCACCTTTGGATGATGAACTTAGGTATATGTGGAAGCGTATAATTATTATGTTTGGTGGATCACCCACTGATAAGGGTCAAATTTCAGCTCAGGAAGCGACACAGGGTGCCCCAGCTCCTCTTGTTCAGCCGGCACCAGCAACAGCCATAGTTTCTCCCTTACAGACTATTCCAAAGCTACTGCTAGTTCATTCGCCAGCTTAGCCCCAACCTAAAACTCTTATTATGACTTTCGAGGACCAAAAGTTGCACGATATTTTTATACATATAGGGCCTCCGAGATTTTTTGGAGATTCCAAACAGGACCCCTATGAATTCATTGTAGAGTGTGAGGAGAGGCTGCAGACTTTGATCTCGAGAGAGACACATAGAGTCAATTTTATTGGGTATCAGCTAAATGGGCAGGATAAAGCCTAGTGGAGGTCATGTAAAAGAGCAAACCAACAGGGTCTGCACCTATAGCCTGGAGTTAGTTTGTGCATGTCTTATTGGATCAGTATGTTACCCGGGGTGTTTGCGAGGAGCGAGGAGCTTAAATTTTTGTGTTGCAGTAGGGATCGATGTTAGCTTCTGAGTATAAGGCCTCATTCATGCAATTTTTTAGGCATGGGGTCGCTAGTATGCCAACAGATGTTATGAGGGTCCGCCATTTTCCAATTGAATTGAGAACAGAGTTAATGGTGGTTGTTGAGTTATTACTTGTACAGGGCATCCCATTATTGCTAGTGGTTAATCACGCCTGTAAGATGGAGAGGCACCGTCATTTGGCCCAAGGGGGTGGCAACAAGAGGCAGTGCCGCAAGGCAATTTAGTGGATCTCGATCCTCTGGGGAATTGTATGATAGGTGTACATCTCAGAAACTTCAGCCTCAGTAGTGGTATCAAGGAAAACCTAGTATACTAGTTCAGGTTTCTTATCATCAACCAATGGCATTCATAGGAGCCATCCCGCTAGGGGCGCATTAACTAGGGTTTAGGGTCGTAGTGGATGGGGTAGTTCAGTTGATGGTTCCTATCGAGGTAGGTATCATGGTTGCTTTGAGTGTGGTAAGATGGATCACTATGTCAAAGATTGTCCACGACGCCGGGCTATTCAGCCAGCAGCGCAGATCGCCGAGCCTATATAGATAGTATCACCACCGGTTAGAGGTGGTTGGGTAGTAACCCGAGGTGGTCGTGGTGGAGCCAGAGGGGAATAGGAGGGGACAGAGAAGGAGGTTAGTAGGGTGCTGGGTGCTGTTAGTTTTATGCCATACTTGGTAGAACCCCAACAGAGGCTTCTGATACAGTAGTTACAGGTACGTTATTTATTTGTCACTAGTCAGCCTTGGTATTATTTGACCCTAGTTCTACGTACTCTTCTGTTATCGTGTATTTTATTCCATTTGCGTGTTGTATATGAGCCTTTACATGTGCCCGTAAGTGTCTCTACTCCCGTTGGTGAGCCTGTAATAGTGGATCAGATTCATCTAGCTTGTGTTGTGACCGTGTAGAGGTTAGAATTCGAAATGTTCTTGTGGATATGGACATGATTTATTTTGATGTTATTATGGGAATGGATTGTTATCCTCCCATCATACGGTCCTGGATTATTTTTCCAAGCCATGACCTTATCTGTGCCCGGTGTGTCTCCAGTGGTGTGGCAGGGTCCTATTAGCCACTCTCTGGTGCTAGTGGTATCCAGTATGTAAGGCAGTATATTCTTAGTTAGGATTGTACTACTTACTTAGCTTATGTTCATGATGTTAGTGTTGATCCTCCTTCCCCTAAGTCTGTGCCCGTTGTTATAGAGTTCCTTGATGATTTCCCTAGTGAGTTGTCTGGCCTCCCATGGAGCGTGTTGTTGATCTTTCTATAGAGGTTGATCTGGGAACTAGGCCTATTTGTAGTACACCTTATCTCATGGCTCCAACAGAGATCTGGGAGCTCAGTGTTCAGCTTCAGCATCTGGTTTCAAGAGGATTCATCCGCCTTAGTATTTCACCATGAGGTATTACTATGTTATTTGTGAAGAAGAAAAACTCTACTATGCGCATGTGTATTGACTACAGACAGTTGAATAAGATTACCATTAAGAATAGTTATCCTCTGCCGCAGATAGATGACCTTTTTTATCAGCTTAAGGGTGTTGTGGTATTCGCAAAAATCAATTTTAGGTCTGGTTATCACCAGCTGAGGATTCATGCTGAGGACATTTTGAATACTGCTTTTTGGACCCAATATGGACACTGTGGGTTCTTGTTTATGTCATTTTGGGCTGACTAATGCCCCAAATACATTTATGGATCTTATGACTAGAGTTTTTAGGCCATACCTTGACTCATTTGTGATTGTGTTTATTGATGATATCCTAGTCTATTCTCAAAGTCAGGAGCAGGACGAGGAGTATTTGAGTGTTTTACTGCAGACTTTGAGGATTGAGCACCGTTATGCAAAGTTCTCAAAGTGTTTTTTTTGTTAGATTCTATTGCGCTCTTGGGGTATGTTTAATTTCTAGATAGCATCAGAGTTGATCCAGAAAAGGTTTCAGTCGTACGTGATTGACCTCGACCCACTACTCCCTCTGAGGTCTGTAGATTTATTAGATTAGCTGGCTATTACAGACAATTTGTTTAGGGTTTTTCATCTATAGAAGCTCCTATAAATAGATTGACCCGGATGGATGTTACAACAACTTCCTATCCCTGAGTGGAAATGGGATAGGATTATTATGGAATTTTTTCAGGACTCCCTCATACTTCCAGAGGTCATGATTGTATATGGTTCATCATAGATTGATTGAACAAATCCACTAACTTTTTATGAACTTCATCTTCTTGGGGTGCCGAGAGACTTGCAGCTTTGTATGTTAGAGAGGTTCTCTGCCTGTACGGGGTGTCAGTTTCAATCATATAAGACTCGGGTACACAATTTACTTTACGGTTCTGAAGGATAATGCAACATGAGATAGGTACCAATGTAGCTCTGGGTACGAATTTTCACCCGCAGATAGATGAACAGTCTGAGCATACTGTTTAGGTACTTTAGGATATGCTTCGAGCTTGTGTTTTTTATTTCGAGGGTTGACGGTTCATCATTTGGCTTTCATAGAGTTATCTTATAACAAGTACAACCATTCTATCATCTAGATGGCACCATTTGAGGCTTTATACGGTAGGCATTGTAGATTGTTGGTCGGTTGGTATAATAATGTTAAGATCTTACCTCAGACTTCTAACTTGATTTGTGATTCCACAAAGAGAGTTCAGGTTATTCAGGACATACTACGAATATCACAGTATAGTTAGAAGAGTTATGCAGACCGTAGACTGCGATCTTTGGAGTTTAGTATCTAGTACATGGTATTCTTGAGGGTTTTTCCCATGAAGGGCGCTATGAGGTTTGGCCAGAGGGCAAGCTTAGCCCCAGGTTTATCGGGCCATACGATATTATGGAGTGGATTAGTGAAGTTTCCTATAGGTTAAATTTACGTCCAAAGTTGGCCGCTGTTCATTCGGTGTTTCATATGTCTATCCTTCATCGTATGTACCATATCCCTTTCATATACTTCATTTTGAGTGATTTCAGCTGGACGACCAATTGACTTATGTTGATCATCCTAAGGCTATTATTGATAGAGATGTAAGATGGCTCAGGTCCAGAGATATTTCAGTTGTGAGTGTTTGTTAAACTCACCTTTCAGGCGAGGAGGCTACCTGGGAGACAGAAACGGATATGCGAGCCTATTACCTTTATTTGTTTGACCCTCAAAGTATTCCTTTTTTTCTTAAATTTTACGAACGAAAGTTCCTATAGTGGGGAATATTGTAATGACCTCGAGGTCCTTTTTGTATTCTTGTGATTCTCTCCTACTTAGAGCATTCATATAACTTCCCCTGAGTCTCTATTGACTTGCTGGGATCGATAGATTGGGTCCTTGGCAGCTTTATAGTTTGATTCCCTTTGTATTACGGGTTCTTTAAGGTGTACTCAGCTTATACAATCCAATATCACCTCTTCGTCTCTTCCATTGAGTTCGAAATATGGATTACATAAAGATTCCACATATGGATTGTTGAAGTTGGACTCCGTTTCCATTCTATACCTGTGTTAGAGTGTTTTGAAATTTCCAGCACTGGTACTCAGCGCCATTGCGCTAGAGGGGAGCAACCGCGCCTAGACAAGTTTTTTTTCCTTTAGCACGATCGCATTAAGGAGCCGCAATCGCGATGCCACCCAAGAAACCTCTTTCAGCGCGATTACGCTGGGAGGGCGCAGCGATGCCATCGACTGGCAGCCTATATAAAGCTGTTCCACGAGCTTTCTCATTTTTCCTTATGTTCCAGTGAAAAAACTTCCCTTTCAGAGCTTAAAATTTGATCAATCAAGTGTTATATTGTAGTTTTAATCTGTAGAAACTTATTACGGTGATTCTATGATCAATTATATCGAGTAATTCTTTGTTTTCTTTACCATATAAACTTTTCGAGCTTATACCTTTCATTTCTACCGTTAAATTGTGACTTATTTCGCACCATATGATGTATGAGTTGTGCTTTATGTGTTGGTATAAATTTTTCCTTTTCTCGAGCTGTTCGATTTTACAGACCCGATTTTAGTTTAGATTTTATGGGTCTTTTTTTATTTGCATTGACACGTGGGTTATGTTTTTCTAGCCGTGCATGATTCCGAGCTTCATACGTGAAGAACTCTTCTAGAGGACATCACCAAAATCTAAGCAGGCTACGATCTGCTTTCTTTAAACTACGTACTAGTGTAGTATATGTATGGTAGAGTTTTATCTCGGGATTGGGATTACAGTCATGCCCCGATTTACATATTCTGCCATCCTATGGCCTACTTTGTTGGCTTATAGCTTAACTACTTACCTTAGGGCTATTTTCACGTGCCTCACGTCAATTCTTGAATGTAGTGTGGTTGGGGGAGGAGTAACACCTTTAATGCGTACTATTATACGCTGACTTTGGATCGTGGTAAGGTTGGGAAGGGCATTATACTAGTGATTAGAGCTTAGCATCTATCCCTCAGATTTAGGCTATTGGCTTTAGAGCCAATCTAGGTAGGCTGCTTATTCTATATTTTACCTAAGTTATTAAAGTGAATAGAGCAGGGGTGGCCCTTTTGGGCCACAAATAGCCAGTTGTGGCTTTGCTGGGTTGTTAGCAGCCCTGTGTGTTGATATCATACCTTAGCCCGGTGCGATCCTAGGAGTGGGTTGTATTGGACTGAGTTAAGATGGCTTTGTGTTTTCCCCTGTAGAGGTTGTATGTTTGGACCTTGACGAGTGCCCCCTGGGTAGTTATGACATCTTGGTACGATTACTCGAGGCTTGGGACCATATTTGGCCTAGGAAAGGAAAACCTCGTGACTAGGGTTTGGTAGCCATTCTATTGGGGTATACATTTTACACAAACAAGTTTTGAAATAGTACATAACGATGGGACAGTTTGCATATACCTCATTTAGGTATCGATAATTTTCTAAGAAAAGAAACAAATTAAGAAAAAGCATTGAAGACTTAACAAGTTGATTGCAAAAATGTTAAGCCCATGGGGTCCATAATTGGGGGAAAATGCTTAAGTGTGGATGTTTTGTCCCTTTTGGTCTACTTTAAATTTAACGACTGTTTTAAAAAATTTTATTCATAAAGTTTCTTTTAGGCTTAGGCATCTAAAGGACAATTGCATGTCATTAATCAGACTCTATCTAATGAACCTATCTCTTGTGTATAATCTTCCCTGAATTGTGAGATATAAAATGAAATTTCACTTAGGTTCTCCATTTTTTTTCACAAATAATCATTCTCATCCATGGCATAACTATGGCCCCTTAACTTCAGATATATTTTCTTGATAGAGAAGTCTTGGTGTCTTGAATTTGATTAAGATCATAAATAATTTCTTCCAAGAGCGCAATATTTTATTTAGCATCTATGATGCCTGTTTTAGCATCACATTCCATATAGATTGACCTTTGCCAACCAACGGGCGATGCTTGCCACAATTTTGAATCTGATATTGTATGTTTTGTTTTAATTTTTGTTGTTTTTTATGTTGAAATGGTTTTTTCTCTTTATCATCGACAATGAATTTCGACATATTAGGTGTATATGTAATATATATGTGCCATTATGCCCATAACTTACCTTTCTTCTTGCAAAAGTTCCACGCTAATTTACAAATACAACTCTTTTCCATGTTAAAACATGTAAAATGTTTAACCCTCAGACCCGTCTTTGGCAAACACTAATTTTTATAAGCTCAAATTACATGAATAGTAATACTTAGACATTATAATTTTACCTTTTATAGAAAGTTCAAAAAATTACATAAATTGTAGGAGCTTTATGTTTTCTACCTTTCAATAAAGAAGATACACTCTTCTTTATTTTAGCCTTAAATTTAGTCTATTTTATGTCATGTATCTATTTCTATCATTCTTACAGATATTCTCTTCATTTCTTCCCAAAATCTATCAACCTCTCCCATTTACTCCAAAAATTACCCACACCCCTATGTTCAACCATTATCACCATAACCATCATCGAAGTTTTGAAGGTTTTTTTTTATATTGGATATAAATTATTTTTATGTATCTTCCATCTTATATTCTTATTCTTCTTCTATACACAAATAAATTGGTACATGGGGCACATGTATTGAGATTTGAGCGAAAATTGAGAGATACATGGAAATTGATACTGAATACATTCACATGTATCTCACAGATATTAAAATATTTAAGATACACATGCATTAAAAAATTTAGATACACAAGCGTTAGAGCATTTAATATACACAAAACCTTAAAATGTTTCAGATACATAAGACTTAAAAATTAAGATTCGTAGGCATTAAAATATCTAGGATACACACGCATAAAAATATTAACATACATAATAAAAAAAATTAAAGTTCTCACAATGTCTAAAAATATCAAGATACATTAACCTTAAAATATCTAAGATACACAACCTTAAATTACTTCAGATACACAAAATTTTTAAAAACTGTATATAAAATACCACTGGAATACCTTCTAATTTTGTATCGAATTTCTATTAAAGATATGTTATATAGATCAAAATCACTAAAATTCGACACGAGAAGAATTTGATGAAGAAACGATAGAAAAGAAGAGAAGAAGACGATTCAGGATTTGAATTTTAAATTTGAATTCAAATAAGATAAGAATTTTTTTTGCTAAATCTATTTTCCTTGATTCTCTCCACAATTCACGTTCTTGCCTTAAATAAATTACTTATTGCTGATGTATCTAAGATACGTGCGTTGAAATACATATAAAAATGTAATTAAGCAAATTTATTGCATATTTTGTGATTACGTGCCAAAACTTGTGGTATTTGTGTAAACTGAACTTTTTATAAAGCCAAATAACAATCTTTACACAATGTTAATAGGCAATATATTAACATTGAGTAGTTAATTTTTGCTTTCTTTTGGTGCAGTACTTATCGGACGGGGAGTTAATATTTTCCTATGTCTTATGTATGTTTGTTTCGAATTGATGGATAATAAGTATAAAGTGACTGCAATCGTGATCAAATTTTAAGTGCATACGTATAAACAATTACACATAAATCATACGTAAAAACAATTATTCAGGTTTGTAAAAATCATACGTATAAACAATTACACATAAATTAAAATATAGCATTGTATAGAAAATCTGGATTTATCATCAGTAGCTTTTAAAAGATCAAGATTTTTCAAAATTAAAGCTTCATGGAAATACGCATAGAATGTTTGTTTGCACACACAACTATCTTTATCATAATAATAAATTCTACATTTTTGCAATAGGAAGGAAACAGGAGACAACAAATATCAAAACGAATATTTAAAGCATCTGCCCTCTTACTCTACTGAGGGTTGGGGGTTATTTAGTATTTTAGTCTGATCATAACTTGTACATGAACTGCAATATTACGATTTATAATGAAGCACAATAGTTACTGCATTCCTTGCATTTGTTTTTGGTTATTTGGTTAATTGCATTAAAATACCCGGCTTCTATTACATTTAAGCCTTTTAATTTTGGGTATGCACAAGTAAGTATTTATACTTGTATAGAGTTAAACAAGACTTACTACCTGAAATCATACATGGTAATTTCGCATTCTACATAGTGTCTTATGTCACGTAGCGCATGTTTATGTATTGAATAATATAAAATATGTATTTAATTTATAAGTGTTAGATAAAGATTTGTTTTCCATTTACCAATGCCTGTTCACATATCTATCAGGCGGATCCCAACCATATCTTCTTCATACAAGCAGTAACTAACAGGGAATGACATGAGGAGTCCTTTATGTGGTCCAAATAGAGTAATACATGTATTAATATCCAAATGCAATTCAGTACATAATGTTAAAGGCAATTAACCATTTCCCATGGATCTTTGAGTTGTTCATAAGATCATTGCCAGGATAGAGCAACATATATATTTTACCTTACTCATAGAGTGTTGGATCGGATAATCTTTTAGTAGGTATAGCCACCAGAGGCATTTTCTTCTTCAAAACAATACCAAACTTCTCGGTAGGGTCTAATTTCTCTCCTTGAGGCAACTTCCAGTCGAAAGAATGAATGAGTGAAGCCAGTGAATTCATGAACATCCTCTCTGCCATGGCTGTTCTCATACAGATTCTTCTTCCAGAACCAAATGGAAAACAGTTGAAGTCATTTCCACTATAATCCCATTTATTGTCCAAACATCTCTCTGGTTGGAACACAGTTGGATTTTTCCAGATACAAGGAGCTCTCTGTATAGCCCATACATTTATGAGAACACGAGATCCTTTAGGAAAGGTATATCCTCCTACAGTGCATGTCTCACTAGGACAAGTGGCGCCAAGAATGGAAAAGCTGGATGAATGCGCAAGACTTCTTTGATAATTGCATATAAACATGGCAATTGCTGAATATGAGACTCTTCCACAATGTTATCTTTTCCCACAACTGTCTCTAGTTCTAGTAATAATTTCCTCAAGAAATCTGGTTTGTTCATAATTTCATCCATGGAAAACACAACTACGTTGGTGGTAATGTCAGTTCCACCAACAACCATATCCCCTTCATGGTATTTGTTAAGTCATTATCATGTACAACATTTTTTATCTGTATATTGGAGTTCAGTTCAATGTTCTCAGTTAAGGAGATTTTGGTACATTGTACATAGCTTTAATTTAAAAATGCAAGATTTAGAAGTCTTTTTTCTTTCTTAAATTCCGTTCAAGTCAAAACAGAAAAGAAAATAGAAACAAAGGAAGTATAAATTTACAACCCAACGATCTAATTCATTTGATTTCGATCCTTTAACTATAAAAAAAAAAAAAAGAAGAAAAGAACTGCTATCATGATAAGTTTAAACTAATTATCATCCATATATATAAGGTATGAATGGTTGAAATTAACAGATGCAATCGTGGCTACTCAATTCAGTGATTATTTTGATTAATTTAAAGTTCGGAATGCAGGTTTAAGAGGAAACAATCAACATCACATGTAATAGAAGTGACTTTTACCGTAGTAGAGCAAAATGCACAAAATGATAAAAACACACCATGAGTAAGGCTTTGAGTTCAGTCCCATCAGAGGCGTTTGAGCATCTACTTCATCTTTCAACTTGAGCAAAACTTGCAAAAAGTCCTTGCTTTCTTCACCAACACCAGTTCCCATCCCACCATTTCTATCTATCTTCTGTCTTTGATCAATCATGCTCTCAAATCTTACCAAATCTCTTTACAACACCTTCATCTTCTTTGTAATACACTGCAAATCGAACCAGGCCAAGCCCGGGTAAAAATCTGAAACATTTGGAGTCCTAACAGCTCCATTATCGCAGTCACAACTAGCCTAAACTCAGCTCCCAGACTAGCTCTTTCATCACCCTACACTGTACCACCCCATAACATGCTTGTGATCACATTATGTGCAGTCAAGAACATCTGTTCACCGATATTCACAGGTGATCCCGCCTGATTATAAATGTAATTGTTTGATTGTCTAAGCTCCCTTCGCCTTAGTGCATAAACAGAATCTAAGGTAGAACCACTAATCATTTGGAAAACACAAATCTTCCTCAACATGCGCCATTTTGGTCCATAGGGAGTCCAAACTATGTCTTTGCCACCATATGAAGATTCTCTAGCAGCAGCAGGCACATCTCTATTTGCAAAAATAGCATCTTGTTCCTTAAGCACCTCATGAGCTAAGGAAGGAGAAGTTAATAATCCCGATTTTTTTTTATCAAACCAGAGTCTACAAAAGGGCGTAAGTTTGGGACAAAGGCCTGTGGAAAGATTGTAAGGTTATACCGAGTGAGAATCTTTCGACCCAACATAAGCTTTAAGTGATGGACTTGGTGATTAGGAAAAAGCGAATGAAGAGGGATGTAGAGGACCGACCTAGGATTAAGTGGGGTTTTTTGACTTTAGCTAGTGATCTGGAGATAGGGGAGAAGTTGTTGGATTTAGGGGCGTGGGAGAGTAGGGGGTATGCTAACAGTATGTGGAATAAGACAGCGAAGTGCATTAGGGAGATGTCGAGTGAGGAGTTGGGTGTCGCTAAAGGTTGTTCTGGAAGGCTTCAGAGGGATTGGTAGTAGAATGTAGATTTTTAAGGAAAAGTGGAACCTACGCGAAGTTAGTGGATAGTATGACTGAGGAGGAAAAACAGACGAGTAGGGAGGAGTATAAGTTTCCAAGGAGAGAGGGTAAGCTGGCGGTTATAGTAGCTAAACTGCAACATTTGAACAATTTTATGTTGAGTTGGAGGATAAAAAGGGGACAAAAATTTATATAGGTTAGCTAAGGATAGAGAGCGGAAGGCTCGGGACTTAGACCAAGTGAGGTGCATCAAGGATGAGGATGGTGAGGTTTTGGTGGAGGATGTGCTCATTTAGAAGATGGTAGTTTTATTTTCATAAACTCTTGAATGATGCAGGGGATAAGGACATTGTGTTTGGGGATTTAGAGAAAGCACGGAGAAGTAGGGATTATGGTTATTGTAGTTGTATTAAGGCGGAGGAGGTTAAGGGTGCTATTTGTAGGGTGCATAAGGGTAGAGCGACGGACTAGATGAGATTCCGGTAGATTTTTGAAAGAGCTCAGGTGGGTCAGGCATGACATGGCTTACGGAGTTGTTTAATGTATTCTTAGGACGGCGAAGATGCCTGAAGCCTGGAGGTGGAGTAATGTAACATCCCTCAAAATTATTTTCATCTTTTTGCGTATTTCTTGTATATAAAGCGTCCTTGTAACTGCCCCAAGTTAGATGTGTCTTGCTGGGATCGTTAGGTTAGTTCCATGGTAGTTGTTGTGGTGTATTTTTCTTATAAGTATTATCATTTCGGGGCTTACTTAATTCATATGATCTCAAATGTCATTTTCATTAATTTCATTGAGTCCGAAATATTATTTACATAAAGATTTTATATATGGGTCAACGGAGTCGGACCCTGATTGCATGCATTCTATACTTAAGGAAGAGCGTGCATTGAATTTTCAGCATAGACCCTCCGTGCAATCGCGTGATCACGCCAGGTCCTAGCCCTGCTCTTTTTAGAGATTGCGCTAAAGGGCCGAGATTGAGGTGCCACTAAGGGACCGCCTTCAACGCGTTCGGCTGGGTAGGCGTGATTGCTCCACCATCAGCTAGTGTATATAAACATTGTCCATCAACTTTTCATCATTTCCCAGCAAGTTTTAAGAAAAATCTTCCCTTTTCTAAGTTTAAATTTAGTCCCTTGAAGTGTTATATTGTAATTTTGATCTGTAGAAACATATTTCCGTGATTCTATGCCTAATTCTACCAGGTAAATTCGTGTTTTTGCTATTATTATTACATTTTCTATTGAATATAAACTTTCAAGGCTTATATCTTTCTATTCTACCGTAGAGATTAGATCAATTTTATTCCATGTGATGTATGAGCTGTGCTATATGCGTAGGTATAAATATTTTCAATTTTTGAGCTATTAGGGTTTACGGACCCAATTTTAGCCGAGAGTTTGACCCCACTATTTATATAGTAATATGAGTCTTATGTTAGCCGTATTGACTCTATGGTTATATTTTCTCTACTCTTGCATGATTCTGAATTTCGTATGTGATTATGGATATTGCAGTACGCTTTTTGGGGATATTACTAGAACCCAGGTAGGCTACAGTCTACTTTTTTTAGATTGCAGCACGCTTTTCAGGAATATTACCGGAATCTAGGTAGGCTACAGTCTACTTTTTTAAAATTTGATATTAGTATAATATATGTATGGTAAAGTTCCATCTCGGGGTTGGGATAATTATTCGGGCTCTGGTATACTTATTCATCAGGCCTATGGCCTATTTAGCTGGGTTGTAGCTTAACTACTTACCCTGGGGACGAATTGCCTTGCTCGCGTGTTTCACGCTAATTGTGGACTGTAGTGTAACTGGGGGAGGAGTAACACCTTTAATGTGTGTCGTTATATGCAAACTCTGAACCGTAGTGAAGTAGGGGAGGGGATTAAACTAGTGATCTGAGCTTAGCAACTATCTCCTGATGTAGACTGGTGGCTTTAGAGCTGATCTAGGTAGGCTGATTATTTTTGTTTTATCTGAACTTTTAAGTGTAATTGGGAAAGTGTGGACCCCTTCTTTTGGGGCCAAATATAGACATATGCGTCCTTGTTAGTTGGTTAATAGCCCTACGTGATTACCACATGTCTAGTTGGGCATAGTACGACTATGTTGGGTCATTAGCTGCCTTATGTGATGATATTATACCCAACTGGATTTGGCTCTGCTAGATAGGTAGTAGCTTTATATGATATTATTTTTTCTTAACTAGGTACGAGCCTAGGAGTGTGTGGTATTGAACTTAGTTTTGGTAGCTCCATGCGTTCCCTTGTATGAGTGTGTGCTTGGCCCTTAACGGACGCCTGTTTGGGTAGCTGTGGTATCTGAGAT
>JBDJHY010139928.1:2610-13237 GCA_039654485.1 Withania somnifera | reverse complement strand
ATCTTGGAATTTATACTCTAGTAACTTTTTATTATCCTAGACTTATCTTTCTAAATCTTTTCAAGATGCACCATCAATCTGTTAATGTCCATGTCATTTTTCAATGTAGCCTGCATCCCTTTCCTAATTAACTGGGGAGAAAGGTTAGGGACAAACATATCAATCCTGTTAAACATATACATAACCATCTTTGTAGCATACCTTGTAAGCTTAATAAACTTCGTATCATACTTTTTCATAGATATTGAATCCTTTTCCAAACTAAGGAACTTTTTGGTCCTCTCTTGTCTCTTCTTTTTATAAAAGAACCTACTCAATAATACCTCCTCAAACTCGTCCAATAAAGATGGGGTTGTATCTACCACTCTATTCCCTATCCATAAATTTCTCGAAGACCTAGCAAAATATTTTAGCTAATATGCCTCCAAGTCAACCTAATCCATATCCAAGACCCTAATAATGTTATAAATACGAAAATCTCATAATGAAGTTCTTCGGATCCTCTCCAACCCTTAAACCATGGAACTCCAAAAGACTCATCCTTATAAATTTACCAGTATCTACTGCCTTGTAATGTCCCATACTATACCTAAGCTTCAAAATCTATTCTTGGAATTAATAAATTGATAAAATATTCTATGGCGGCTAGGAGTGAGGACCACAACTCGTAGGGTTGCACTTCACAAGTCATGGAGTCTACTCATAAGGTGATTCCTGAGATGTTCATGTTTTGTTAAGTTCCCACGAGTTAGGACTATGACCCATAATGTGAACATCATGAACTTGTACTATGTAGTCGTACTGTGAGTTTTAGAAGTTGATTTTCAGCCCTATTCTTACAATTTCACTTCATGAGTCATGAAGTGACACATCACGACTCGTATCTATTCCACGACTTAGTCCAACAGTTGTGGAATGACACTCTGCAAGTTGTGAAGTAACTAATAGAGTGGCCTCGTCAGTTTCCATCTCATTTAACTAGGAGTTGTTTAGTAATTTTTGTACTTATCCTACCTAATCCTATGTAGTAGTGGAATAAAAATGAATAAAATAAATATCCAAACCCTCTTTTCAATTATTCTGCAATTAGTTATATTAAGAGAAAATTCCTTTAAGGTTTTTCTCTCAAGGAAAATGGCCAGGGGTTTTCGATAGAAATTTTTATTGCATCAGCTTGTTCATCAATTCCTCTCCATTAATTGTTCCGAATTAGGTATGTCATCTTATGAACAAGGATTTCTTTTTATCCTTGTGCCCCAATTTTTTTAAAAAGGAAGTTCTTGAAGCATGCGTAGGGTTATTAATGAATATATATTGATATTTCCCTTATTTGACAACTCTTTAATGATTTTGAGTCATAATTATGAAGTTGCATGATATTTGATGAAATGCATTGTTCTCACGAGTTAGCATGATTATCGAAGTTGTAGAAGTTGAGGAAAGTCTTAAAGTATGAATTATTAATGTTCTCAAAGTTTAATCATAAAACTTGAATGAAGTATTAAAGTTCCCTTGAATTTTACATGGTTTTGAACCTAATTACGAATCTTGAATAAATTGAGAATTTTTGGTTAAATAAGCATAATTGTAAGTATTGATAATGATTTTTTCTGAATTAGAAGCTGAGAATAAAATGGACTATGAAGTATCAAATCAAAAGTTTTATTAAATAAGGTACTCAAGGTGCTTTTATATTGATGTTTTGGGCTAATTCTTTCCATTGAGGGTGTTTTATTAGTCTAGCGAGTTGAACTTGTGCTTGTCTAGTTGAACCCACAAGGAAATTCAGCTACTCATGGGAGATTTGAATGTAAAGTGTCAGTATTTTCATGGGAGGAGTATTAACAGGGAGAGGGTGGGTACGAGGCCCTTATTCTCGAAACCCGCATAGCTAAATATATTATATTATGGCCCAGTAATTTCCTACTTTGATGTGAATTTGTGGATCCACTAAGGAAAGTTGTAGGTTCATATCCTGGCAACGTTTGAAGGTCTCTTCATGGGTTAATATGTAGTCTTCATTGCTACGGCATGACATGTGTTGGTTATAAGAACCCCTGAGGGAAGTGAGGCTGTCATTTTTAAGCAACAAAAGTGAAAGAAAGCTTTTAACTGAGTCTTTATTCCTTTGTTATAAATTATTGAGTTTGTGCTATTTAATGCATTTTAATTATTTCTCTTGGAAATTAATATTTTTAACTAATTGTGTTAAACAATGCAAATTAATTAATTAAGTTGAGTTGATGCAAAGTTAATCATGAATTGCATAGATCTCTATTATTCTATTATGTATCATGTTATTATACCAGTTCAAATACTTAGTACATTTCACGTACCGACTGCATACTTTCTATGATGCATATTGACCCCATGCAGATCCTGTTAGCCTTCCAAGTGCCTATGGTTGATTGGATTAGCATTCTTAGAGACTAGAAGATTGGTAAGTCCTCATTGCTTTGGGGACCCAAAGATCCTGGAGTGTATTTACTTATTCTTTTATTTTGAGTAGATCTAGACTAACAGAGATCTTCTTTATTTATTGTTTCGAGACTAGATATGGATCTTGTCCCAGCAGTCAAATATTTAATGTATAGTGGCTTTCAACTAGGTGTTGAGTTAGTATTGGATGTTGAATTTACCTTTATTGATTTACTTATCTATTGACTAATGTAAGGTCCACTATTTCTTATTTATTTGATATTACTTCCACTAAGTGTGACTGATTAGAGTTATGCATGAGCCAAAGGTCCATACAAGGCTTCTAAAGTGACTTTGTGGTTAAGGATGCTGGTCCTTCCTAGAAGGAGACTTCAAGGTATGAAAAACTTGGTATCAATGCAAGTTTAAAGTGTCCTAGGATGTCCAAAAGCTAGCATTAGGTAAAATCCCTTTAATGGGTGTGACTACAGCACATCTATGACTCAAAGGATACTAAGCGTTTAGGGAATATTTCCTTTTGTTCAAGTTTTTATATGCTTGGGAATTTAACTTTGAGATATCTATTCTGATTTTTGCTTACATGTTTTAGATCACGCCTTCATGCAGACAACCAGTTCGCCAAGGTAGTTTTTGGGGTCACCAGAATCAGGGTCCACCAGTTCTAGAGCGTTAGCTGCCAAATAACATCACTAATACCGAGTTTATAAATATTTCACATCTACTTTCTCATACAATGGTTCCATATGCTCAATAGCTAGCTCCTGTTTTGGTATTTCAACCAATAGTTCTTGATGCTAGAGTAGTGAGAGTGAGGGAGTTCCTAAGGCTGAGTTCTCCATACTACTATGGTTTGAAAGTTGGGGAGGATCCAGATAACTTCATTGATGAGTTTTGTTGGATTTTTTATCTGATAAGGGTATTACATGTTTACAGAGTTAAATGGGAAGCATAGCAACTAAAGAATGTTTCTAGGTCTTGGTGTGGTATGTTAAACTAGCTTGATCCCATGGTTGGTTTAGGTATCAGATATCTTTTGAGTTGGTTACTTTGGAGCCTTTAAGTCCAAAATAAGAAACTCTAGGGGTCATTTAGAGTTCATGACCTCTTATCAGAAATCCCTCAGTTCTATCAGCTCTAAAATGTCGAATTACTCTAGTAGCACCTTCGTTTCCAATTTAGCTATTTCGTGGTGGTTTTAGGTTGTTTGATAGGATAAAGTTGAATTTTAAGTGAAATGGTTTACTTTGGTCAACATTAGGACTTAGAGTGCTCGAATTGGAAATTTGAGAGTTAAATTGGATTCAGGAGGTGGATTTTAGCCTAGAATGAGGTCTTTCATATTTTTCGTAGGCCTCTAGGGAATTTTGGTAATTTTGAGTTAAGTTAATTTTAGCCTTATATGAGTATCTGGTCATGAATATCTCATCGACTGATTTATGGTTTTATTGAGTCTGGAATGCCAATATGTACTTACATATATGGTTTGTTTGCATGGGGTTCTAAATGAATCTTGACGGTCTTTTCAAGTCATGAGTTTACCTTGGTTGCTGCAGTTTGTTGCTGCTGGTGCAACCTGATAAGCTTCTTCATATTCACAACCACTAAGCCGCGTTCATAAAGTAAGTGTTGGGTCCATCGCGATCGCGGGCTGAGGGAAGCAATCACGAGCATATGGGGTTTTTGAACTTTATGTTTGCGGCTAATGACTTCATTTGCTATGGAGAGTGGTTTGAAATGTCACTATTGCACCAAGGTGTCGTGAACTCGGTGAAGCATGCACCTGGGAAGTGAAGCTTTAAAACCCAAATTAGTTCACTTCATCTCACAAGTTTATCACCTTTCACTTAATTTGGAAAGAACAAAAAGGAGATTTTTGAGTATATCACTTAGGTGACACTCGAAATCCCTTTCCATTGATTATTCATCAACTTTATCATGGTTTTGATAAATAAATTAAAGGCATTTTTTCTCAAAATAGGAATTTTAACATGAACTCAAAATTGATATTTGTGAATTTGAGCCACGAAATGGAATTTGTTTTTTCATAAAACTTGCTTCTTCAAGTACCGGGTGATATTTTTTTGAAATACAATCTGGATTTAGATGATGTGGGTCGGGGTGCATTTTGAATAAAGTATATATGGGTCTTGATTATTGTTATTTCTTATATGTAACGTGTTGGTGAATAGATTTTTCTTATTTGAAGGCTCCACGGAGGGGCCCGATTCATGATTGGTAGACTCCCCAAATTTAAGGCAAGTTAAGGTTTTATGATTTTCTATAAAGTGTAGGTGTGAATTTTTGATTAATTTTCTATAAAGGAAGATCGGTGTAGTCATTTAAATGTGAAATGGTAGTGGATTATTTTGGCTACTGATATAAAAATGCGGGATTAAAATGAGAATATTTGTGATAATGTGAAGTTGCGAACTTTGGTAAGTTTTCTACTTGAGCTTGATGATTGCAATACTCGACTTGGCTTTATTGAATGAGTTGGTATTTTAGGATAGTACTTGAACTTGTATATATTCGGAGTTGATGACAATTGATGTTTATTTTGATTACTTGCCATAGTTTACGGCATAATTTGATTTCCATATTGATGCCCTAAAATGATTTGATTGTGTTGGGCTGGATTGGTGTAGATGTTTTACCTAACCACTTGGTAAAAACTTCTAAAATCGTATATGTGATGCCATTTAAGGGCTGAATAATTGTAAATAAATTATGAAACCATACACTTGATTAGTATTACGAATTGCGTTGAATTGGCTAAGATAATCAAAAATGATATTATAATGATGGAGTGGGGGCCGAATTATACACTTTTTGAAATTTCCCTTGATGAATTACTGATATCATGATAAGAAAAGAGAGATTGTGAAGCCCGTTGAGCCTAATTTTAAATAGAAAAGAGATGCGTGATTGTGTTGTGAATTATTTGATTTGAATTGTGTGGTGAGAGATGATAATTTGAGAAAGAATTTTGATTCAATTATATACTTTTTTGTGAAGGTAATGGGATTAATAGAATGGGAGGCCTTGATTATCGAATTGAAACCTAAATTTGTGAGATCCGTGATTTATTTGTGATGATTGCTCACTTGAAATTATTAAAATATGGAATTTGATTTATGTGATGGCATGAATGTGATATTGACTAGTACCTAATTATATTATTGAAAAGGGCATGACTGTTTAATTGACTGATTCCTAATTATATTATTAAAAAGAGGCATTATTATGTAATTCAATAGTTCCTAATTATATTATTGAAAAGGGAATACTGTGTAACTGACCGATGCCTAATTATATTATTGAATTAGCATGACTGTGTGAATGAATGGTGCCTAATTATACTACAGAAATGGCAAGACAATATAGCTGGTCGGTTCCTACTTTATTGATAATTTCTGGTTATTGTTTCATTTGGAGCTTCAATATACTCGATCCTTGTGTGTTGGACTAGTGTTGGTCTTGCGTCTAAAATTTTTATTCCATTATACAATTTTTTGCTATGCTGCTATATAAACTATTTGCAGGTAGTAGAATCAGAGGTTTGGTTGGATGTTAGGAGTTCCACTTATAATTTATAGTTACACCAGCCGAGGATGTTTTTTAATATCGTGGTTTTTGTACTCACTTCTTGCTTTTTTGCACTATTTTGCAGGTTAAGGCCCTAGGACTTCGTGATCAATGTTCGGCTTCAGCCTCAAGGCATCAATAGAGCATTTGGAGGTAGCTGACAGTTTCATCCTCATTTATCTAAGAGATTTTTTTATTTTGTTTAGCTTACTGATGTCCATACCTATTAAAGATTTCTTTGAGACTACATATTACACTATAAACTCCATGTATATAGTAAAACCTGGTTTTGGAAACTTAGTAATGGTTTTCCTCTTTAAAATTCTATATTTACTTGTTATTTATAGTTACTTTCACATTTGAACAACTTGGTTATTCTTTGTTGCTAGTTTGGCAACCTATGATGGAGGGAAAGACAAGTGTCGTCACAGCTAGATTTCAGGTTGTGACAGTAGCTATATTAGGTAGTGATGTGGACATCGATAAGTTGATGGTCCATTTAGAGCAGATTGAAAAGGACAAGGCTAAGTAGAGGGAGAGTCATCAAAGTAAGAGGGCTAAGACTAGTCACTATGGGTCTATTCAACCTATGTTTGGTGGTTTTAGACAACAGTAGTAACAAAGTTCTAGGGGACCATCCCCTTCATCCTTCAGTGCTCATTTGCGGAACTACACATTTATAAAGAATCAGTAGAATAGACTAGAATAATCAGATTCGCAAAGTAGTACTCCCTTTTGGGTCTGTCTAGGTTGGTCACAATATTCTAGACTTGAGGAGTTATTATTCTTATGGGTTACCAGGATACGACAAAGGGATATCCTATAGTCAGACAGGATGGTTTCATACACAGACTATTTCTCAAACATCCCCAGCAACACTCCCATCTCGGTAGGGAAGCATATTCTGGTATAGGTGGAAACTAGTGCCAAAACTGTCTTTATGCACTGGACTCCAGAAAGGACCTAGAGCAGTCCATTGATATTATTACAGGTAAGTTGGAAGTTCATGGAATTAATGTACATGTATTTTTAGACCCTGGATCCACCCTTTCTTTCATATCACCATATGTTGCTAGAAAATATGGAATGAGTCTTGATATTTTATCTTTCCTTTTGTGCATCTATACTTAGTGATTCTATAAGAGCTGAGAGAGTCTATCATAGTTTCCATGTGTCTGTTTTGGTTATGGTTGTGTCAGCTGATCTTCATGAGTTAGATGTGGTAGACAACAATGTTATTCTGGGCATGAATTGGATCTATTCATGTCATGTTGTAGTATATTGTAGGACTCAGGTTGTTTGTTTCCAAAATTTTTATAAGCATGTCCTTGAGTGGGAGGCTAGTGTTTCTATTCCTAAGGGAAGGTTCTCCTATCTAATTGCTATAAAGATTATTTGTAGAGTGTGTATTTGTTATCTAGTTTGATTTAAGGATTCTAAGTGCAAGACTACAAATATTTAATTAGTTCCTATTGTCATAGAGCTTATTGATGTGTTTCTTGAGGATTTACCTTGAGTCACTCCTGATACGGAGATAGACTCGGTATAGAACTCATTCCAAGAACTCATCCCATTTCTATTACACCATATAGGATGGCACTAGATGAGCTTAGAGAGTTGACAGACCAGTTAAACAATCTCTTAGGAAAGGGGTTTATTCATCCCAATATGTCTCAGTGTTGTGCCCTTGTCTTGTTAGTGTATAAGTAAGATAGTTTCCTCTATACTTGCATTAATTACCGTCAGCTGCACAAAGTCACAATTAAGAATAAGTATCCCATTCATAGGATCGATGACTTGTTCGATCAACTTTAAGGTGTTATTTATTTCTCAAAGACCGATCTTTTTTCTGGTTATCGTCAGTTTAAGGTCAAAGAAGTATATATTCTAAAAACTACTTTCGGAACCTTCTATGTCCATTTTGAGTTTGTGGTCATGTCTTTCAATTTGAATAATGCTCTTGCAGCTTTCATGGACCTCATGGATAGATTGTTCAAGACATAATTAGACCTGTTTCTGATTGTCTTTATTGATGATATTCTGGTTTATTCCAGAAGCGAGGAAGAGCATACAAACCATCTTTGAGCAGTTCTTTATATTCTTAAAGAACGTTAACTTTATACTAATTCCTCTAAGTGTTATTTTTGGCTCTAGTCAGTTGATTTCCTTAGTTATATCATTTACAGTAAGGGTATCTAGGTGGATTCCCAAAAGATTGTAAGAAATTAGTCTAGACTGACCCCTTGCATATCCATAGTTTTTAGGGTCTAGCTGGGTATTATTGTACATTTGTTTGGAGATTATATTCTCTGCATGCTCCTTTGACCCATTTGACTCAGAATAAGGTGAAGGTTTGAGTCTTCAGATGTACGTAAGAGAGATTTTCAGGAGTTGAAAACTAGATTTACTTCAATTCCAATTTTGACTTTGCTGGAGGAATTTGAAGGTTTTATTGTGTATTGTGATGCTTCCAGAGTTGGTTTTGGTTGGTGTCGATGTAGCATGGTAAGGTTGTAGAGTATACTTCTAGTCATGAGAAAAATTATCTTACTCATAATCTTGAGCTTGAATCTATGGTTTCTTGCTTTGAAGTTATGGAGGCACTAATAGTATATGGTGTAGGATGTATTTACTAGTCATCAGAGTCTTCAACATGTGTTTGAGCATAAAAATCCAAATCTTCATCAGAGGAGGTGGTCAGAGTTGCTGAAAGATTATGGCACGACTAAATACTTTCTATGTTGCATGTTAACCCCCATGTAGATCTTGCCAGCCTTCTAGATCCCCTTGGTTGATTAGACCGACATTCTTAGAGACTAGAAGATTGTGAGTCCTCGTTTCTTTAGGGCCCTAGAGATGTTGGCGTTTATTTACTTATTATTTATTTTGAGTAGAGCCAGACTGATAAAGATGTTCTTCATTTTATTAGTTGAGACTAGCTAGGAATCTTGTCCTAGCAGTCAAGTATTTAACATAGAATATCTTTCAGACAAATGTTGAGTTAGTATTGAACATTAAGTTTTCATTTATTGATTTACTTATCTGTTGACTAATATGAGGTCCATTTTTACTTATTTATTTGATATTTCTTCCACTGTATGTGAGTGAGTAGAGTTGTGCATCAGCTAAGGGTCCATCCAAGTTTCTAAGACAACTCAGTCGCTAAAGATATTGGTCCTGATTAGGAGGTGACTCTGGGGTATAACATGGCAAAACCACTAGGACCTGAACTTGTTGTTGAGCTTGTGCCGTCACTGTTTGCGCCAAAAGGTGGATTTTATTTTTGAACTCTACGGTAGCTATATTGTATTGATGTTGAGCTTTGAAATCAGAGGAACTAAAGATAGAGGTATTGGTACCTATCTGATGAGGGTGTCTTGTTGTTCTTTGAAATGGTGCTCTTCGTGAAGGCATTATCTAAAACACATAAAACATGAGTCGAAAAAAAATTTTGAAGTTAAATTCCAAAGCGTGAAATAAACATGAATAAAGGGATAATTCATAAATGTTTGGTAGATTCTTAGTTATAAATATGTTGTATTCACACCTATAATGTATCATGCTAACCACTCACACTCAGCAGAAGTAATATCTCCACACTCTAAAACCCATACTTAACGGCAGTAATATCTCCATAATAAAAAGTACAATGAATAGTGGGAACCTCTTAAGAATCAATCATAATAATTAATAAATAATAGAAAACTCAAGTCTAAAATCTAATCAGTACTCATGTTTGAAAGCCTCTATAATCTAGATTTCGACATTTAAAACAAGATCTCGAACTAGTCTTAAAAATACAATAAAAAAACTTTAATATCTTAGCTCTAAATAAAGAATAAATAAAATCTATATTTGTTCCTCAAATCAATGAGGACTCATCAAAATTTTTGACTTCTTGAAATACAAATGAAGTTAACCTTGAGCATTCAGATAGCTGGTCGATTTGCATGATGAAAAATATGCAGCATAGAGCATGTCATCAATACATAAAATATACTATATATGTTAGCAAAAACAATATAGTCTATAAAGAAACATCAAGATTAGTATGGCTATGCAATGCATGAACACATACAAGAAGTTCAAGTTTAACTCCCAACATCAAGAAAGTAATTATATGTAAGATTTAGCAATATCAGTTCAGAAGCTCAACTTTCAAACCATAAGTAAACTCAATTAAATCATGTAGACTCTGCAGGTTTTAACAAATAAAATATAACTTTAATTAATAATCTTCTTTCAAATTTCTTAACTACAAATATACTTTTAAATTCATTTGACAGTTTCTATAACTGACGCACTCAAAGTTACAAGCTATAGGCACCAACATATTATCCCATGTGGTGGGGATCTCAAGCCTTGTTAGGGTAAAGGCACTCAATTTTACCTAGTGGATTCACTAAGACTCCCTAAAAGTCATGCAATTCAATAATAATAATAATACCATATATTTGGTGACACAGGTTTTAGGTATAGGGACTTAGCCCACCTTCTTGGTGAGAATACTCCTTTCTAAAGTTACTGACACTTTCAATTTTGACTCCCTTGACTAGTGGACAGTCTTGAACTAAACCAACTAGCCTAAGTCATAGTGGGCATC
>JBDJHY010139918.1:0-13237 GCA_039654485.1 Withania somnifera | reverse complement strand
TTGATCAAATTGCATATATCTTTCTTATTTGGTTCATCAGGTAGCAATTGAGGTCTGTTTAATGTGTTCATGCATTTCATAGCTAGATTCTTATTTATTTATATAGTATTTTTCAATATCTCTCTCACTTGATCAATATATTTAAATGTATTGATCACATACTTTGTTGTGTTGCATGGCTTTTATACATGTAGGTTCCGACAACCTTACAGACATTTGCAGTTGACTTAGACCCTAATTCTTAAAAGAGTTGAAGTATAGTGGTGAGTTCCTACTTGGTCTGAGATCAAGTTTGAGTTTCATATATTATTTCCTCTGATTTAGAACTTAGATTTTGGGATATTACTATTTTCCAATTTTTGGCCAACTAGGGGTGTTCTCCTATCTTATTTTTAGTACTTAGCGTGGCAATGGCTTTCGGACATAGGTTATGTCAAAGGTTGTTATTGGTTTTCATGATTACTTAGCTATTTATGTATTGATTCATATGTGAGGTCAACTTAGTTGATATGTATTGTATAAATTTCTTCTGGGGAGGTTGAGTGATAGAGCCATGCATGAGCCAAGTGGTTCTTCCAAAGCTTCAAGGGTGATTTAGTGCATAAGGATTCCTGTAATTCCCAGGCTTGAGCTTCGAGGCAAGATAAAAATATCTTAATAAGGTATGGAAAAGAGTTTCTTATAAAGAGGTTTGAGACGATATGACCACTTTCAAGGTTTGTATGAAGATTATATATTATGTATTATAGGTGGAGGTGCAATAAATAAAATTTGAATGGTTTAAAGTATAAAATACAATTACCATAGTGGTACATTTGTTAGTGTCATGAGATGTGTTACATTTTCTATTGTCCTAATTTTACAAAAGATTAGATATTACTTTGGGCTTGAGACATGGTGATTTGTTTATTGTATTATAGTTACTTGATGTGTAAAAATATGTGGTGAGATTTGGGTATCACCTTTGAGGGGGTTATATTGTATGTAAGTGGTGGAGCTAGTGCGTTTTCACCATGTGGTCCTACTAAGGAAAACCAAGTGATGAATGGAATTACATACATCAGTTAATGAGTGTTAAAATTAACTACCAAAGATATATTGTTTATTTCAATTAAGGATAATAAATAACTAAATAAAATAAAACTTATATTAGATACTTCAGCCTAAAATATATAAGAAGATATCACACCCCTTACTTAAAATCATGTTTTGTCCCTAAAGCAATAAAAAAATATTAAACAATGGTTGGAAATTCTCCCAGCGGCCAAAGGCCGACACAATAGAAATTCTTGGCACGAGATACTCAAACATCTCTCATTTGCGGTTCTTCATGTGGGCGCCCGTCACTTAGCTCCAACCATCTAGCTAACTTTTAAAATATTTCAATATACTTATCCTAAGCTCAGGTACTCAGACCTCCCCTAACCTATAAAAGAAAAACAACAAATAAAAACTAAAAAGTGATATAAAAAAAATAAAATAATAAAGTAAAATCAAAATCATATGCTACTAGTTGAGTTTCCTCCAAACAAGTGCCTTATTTAATGTCGCAATATGACCCTTCAACTTTTCTTCCATGTTGAACTTATAAATTTTATTGCTAACTTCTTTTCCATTATTCTTTCATGCTCAAGGGTCTTAGGTAGAAAGATAAAGAAAAGCAATGAATGTTGTATTTTATATTTCTTGGCTCTTAAGTGAGGAATTTATTTTTCTGATTCAGGGACCACAAATTCAAGAATATAGAAATAGTGTTCCTCCTCCTCAAATGCTTCTATAGGCTCAAATAGTTAAATTAATATTTCACTATCTAGACTTAATGTAGTAAAATGATTGTAATAAGGTCTAATATGCTCAAACACATGAATTGTATTATTATTTGCATCCTCACATAATTTTGGTATACTCTCCTTTACAACAAAACTTCATGAATAGTATGATCAACTAATAGCCCTTCTTGTTTTACCTCCTCGGTTTGGCGTATAAGTAAATTTTCAGCCTGACACAACTAGTAGCTAAATTTTTACGCGTCAAACACATTAATCATTGCACATAACTCATCTTTTAAGTTGCGAATATTGAACATGTCAACCTCGTGAAGGAGTTTCACTTGTCCTTCTATCAAGTGTGTTATTGCATGCTCCATGCTCCTATATTATCCCCAAATTGATCTAATAGTTTTCTACACGAATCCATACTATAAAAAACACAAAAAAATCACCAAATTTTTCATTCACAAGATTTAGGGTAGGATAATAGCACACTGGGCACTCATTCCAACGGCAACCACAAAAATCACAAGATAGAGATGATGCACACAACTCACCTTATGAACATATTGCCATTGTTGCCAAAAGTGATGTCCTCTACAATAAGGACAAGCATTCATTACACATGAATATTTATCACTCAACATGTTTGCATGCAAATATGCCATCTCAGAGAGAATACTATCTTTTTATTGTATATATTTTTGTTTATATATGCAAAACCTTAAATAATTGAATAAAGGTTAATTTAAATAATTGAATAAAGGTTAATTTCCAAGTCCTCGACAATGGCACCGAAAACTTGTTTCGTCCAACGAATATGCCAGTGTATTTGATCGTACAAGTAATAGAGTGGCTCTTGTGAGCTAGATGTCGAACCCACAGGGACTTGATAATTAATTGTTTAACTAAATTAAACTAATTCTAATTATTTATTTAAGATAAAAGATTTTAGAGATATATTTGCTACCTTAAGCAAACTAAAAATATTAAAATTAACTAATATACAATTCGTTTTGAGAAGAATATATTTTTACTCAATCAATGAATGAATGGAACTATGGTTATGGATTTTCTAGAAGTCATATTTAATTGATTTAATTAATTAAGTTGAATTATCTAATTGTTGGTTTTGGGATTTAATCTATGAGTAGAGAACTCTAATCCACTAATCACCTATCTATATTAATCTCACGACTACTTTATTTAGTAATGGTGTGATAATTTAGTTTATATGCATAATAGTTATCTTCCTGTAATGAACCAAGTGAGGCAAAATAAGTAGAAGATCTTGTTCGTAGTTGTGAATCATATTCAATAATCCAATCTTGACATAATCTATGAACTTACTCCTTATATTTCTCGCTCTACACTTCATATTCCCGTTCAGTTATCTTTCAGGGTTATGAATTTATCTTAATGGTCATGAAGCACTAAGATACTATGCATATAAACATAAGACCATTTATATGATAATTCCCACAAGTAGAATAATATATAATTAAATAATCATTGTGATAGTTTATACCATAACCCTAGAATGAGAAGAAGTAGTTCCACATATACATGGAATTACCACAACAGATCATTCAAAGAAAAACATATTCTCCAACCTCTACGGTGGCTCCAAGATCTTTCCCTAGATTAGAAGTCTTCTAAAAGCATCATGTACAACGTTAAGCTGAAAATTATCTCTCTCTTAAAATAATATGTACCATGCTTCATTTATTTTGTAAAATAGAATATTTATAGAGGTACCAAATAATTCCTATACCATATAAATAAACTTCTTCCTTTTCGTACAAAATAGTTCCTATACCATAATATACAATATTAGCACAACATAAAATATTTATTACTCAAGAAACAAATAAGAATATCAAGATGTGAGGTGAATAATGTGTATATGTACGTGATTTTGGCCTCATATCATCGTCCTTCCAGGAATGAAGCCCAACCTAAACAAGTCATCACTTTAGAATTTAGAGACGCCATTCAGTTGATGTCCTAGGCTTTAACAACCCAAGTCAATGATCAAGATGTCTCTCCTCCTTCCCTTAATGGGGGAAAGTTACTTCCAGAGCTCGAGATGTTCTTCTGGTGACTAACATATATATTTTTATTTTTTTTGGTTCTGACATTTAGGAGGATCCTTAAAATTTCTTGCATTAACTTGTGAATATTTTTAATGTTATGCAAGTAACTGTGAGAGAGATAAAGAGAGAGAGAGAGAGAGCTATATGACTTACATTTGGTACACTCAGTTGAAAAGGTGTAGAGGTCTTGGTGCTACCTCAGTCTCTTGGTCTTGATTTATTAAGGCTTTTCTAGATATGTTCTTTCCTAAGGAGAAGAAAGGATAAAAGGTTAAAGAGTTCACAAATCTGAGACAAGGCTCAAAGTCTATAAAAGAATACAACTTGAAGTTTACTCAGTTGTCTAAGTATGCTCCTAAGATGGTTACTTATCCAAGGTCTGTGATGAGCAAGTATGTTTCTAGTATAAATGATCTAGTGAATAAAGAGTGCAAGAAAACTATGTTGATTGGAGACATGAACATCTCTAGACTTATGATGCACTCTCAGCATATGGAGAAAGAAAAGTTGAATGAAAGGGAGAGGTAGAATAAGAAGGCTAGATTTAATCAGTCTTGTCAGATTTAGCAGCAGAGTTATGAAAGAGGAAACATACATCAATGTCAATAAAGGTTTTTAGATCCATCTTTATTTACTGTACCAAATCCTACTATTGGGGATAAGAATTTTTAGAAAGGAAATCCCTCTAGGGCTAAGTCAAAGGGTATTCTTTAGCCCCACACCATGTATTTTCGCACTTGTACTCAATGTGGGAAGAATCATCTACGGGGTGTTTGTTTTATATGATGGTTGTTTCAGGTGCGTCCAGTAGGGTTACAAGATTAGTGATTGTCCAATGGAAAGGAATGGAAATCAGAATATAGGAAATTCTTAGTCCATAGCATCAGAATCTCAACCAAAATGAAATACTTAGAAGGGTGATACTTCTGGGTATGGTGGCGGGGAACACCAAAACAATTTATATGCACTAGGGTCCCAAAAGGACCAAGAGGAGTCATTTAATGTTGTTGATGGTATGTTGTAAGTCTTTTTTCTATTTTTTATGTTGATTGATACGATGTTTATACTACCTTTTGTTGCACCACATGTTGCCATGAAGTCTGGGGTTATTCCTATTCAGTTTTAAATTCATTCTCAATTTCAAATCTAGATGGTTATTCATTACTAACTGAAAAAGTCTACCCGAACTACCCAATTTTAGTTCTTGGGAGAGTCACCTCAAAAACTTGGTAGAATTATATATGGT
The DNA here is from genome assembly GCA_039654485.1 of Withania somnifera. NCBI lineage: Eukaryota > Viridiplantae > Streptophyta > Magnoliopsida > Solanales > Solanaceae > Withania > Withania somnifera. The sequence continues at coordinate 8,126 of JBDJHY010139918.1, read as the reverse complement.
TGGTTTTGAAATAATTATTGGTATAGATTGGTTTTGTTCCTATTTTGATTCTATTGATTGTAGGAAAGAATAATAAATTTTAAGTTTTAGGGTAAGCCAGCCTTAGAATGGAGAGGTAGTTCCATGCTCTTAAGGGTCAATTTATTTCCTACCTCAAATCAAGTCAAATGATATCCAAGGTTTGCATATATCATTTGGATAGATTTAAGGGTTTTGAGTATGGACTCCCACCATTAAGTCAGTAACAATTGTTAAGAGAATTTCCAACAGTTTTCTCAGATGATCTACTTGGTATTCCACTAGACGGGGAGATTAATTTTGGATTAATCCTCTTCTTAATACACAACCTATATCCATCCTCCTTATAGGATGGATCCATCCGAACTAATAAAATTAAAGGATATTTATTTGATATTTTATAAAAAGGGTTTATTAGGCCAAGTATTTCACCTTGGGGAGCCCCTGCCTTATTTGTGCATAAGAAAGACAATCCTCTCTATATGCGTATAGATAGTCGACGGCTAAATAAGGTCACCATTAAGAAAAAATATCCCATCACTAGAATTGATGATCTCCTTGACAAGATTTAGGGTGCTAATGTATTTTCTAAAATAGATCTCTAGTCCGGTTACCATCAACTTTATGATAGGGAATATACTATCCCGAATACTGACTTTTAAACTTTCTATGGTCACTACGAGTTTGTACTCATGTATTTTAGGTTTACTAATGACCTAGTTATGTTCATGTACCTTATGAATAGATTATTCAAGCCTTATCTTCATTCCTTTGTCATTAGGTTCATCGATTACACCCTAGCCTATTCCAAGAATGAGGAAGATCATGCTAATCATCTAAGGATTATTCTCTAGACCATTAGTTATATAATATGTTTTACAAGTATGAATTATGGCTAAAATCTATATCTTTCCTCATCCATGTTGTTTCTAGAGATGGTATCCAGGTTAATTCTCAAAAGATTGATGTTTTGAAGAATTGGCCTATACCTACCCCTTTGAATGAAATTAGAAGTTTCTTTGGGTTAGTTATGTACTATCGGAGACCTATTCCTTGTTTTTGTACCTTAGCAACACCTCTTACCGTATTGATGCAGAAGAAAGGTAAGTTTTAATGGTTTAATTATTGTGAGAAAAGTTTTTGGGACTTGAAAAATAGGTCGACTTCGGCTCCAGTATTGAATCTTCCATGGGGTAATAATGGGTTTGTAGTTTATTTTGATGCCTCTCGGGTTGGTCTTCGTTTTGTCCTTACACAAAATATGAAAGTCAAAACTTATGCTTCTAAGAAACTCAAGGACCATAAGAAGAACTACCCAACTCATGACCTCGAGCTGGCAGTCGTAGTCCTTTCTCTTAAGTTGTGGAGGCAATACTTGTATAGTGCCATGTGGATGTTTTAACTGACCACAAGAGATAGTATGTGTTTGACCAGAAGGATCTAAATCTTTGTAAGAGGAGACTGTTGTAGTTACTTAAGGATTATGACATGAGTGTGCTTACCACCTTGGTAAGGTAAATGTCATAGTTAATACCCTCAATAGGTTTTCTATAGGTAGCTTGTCTCATGTTGAAGGGAGTAAGAAGGAGTTTTCTAATTGTGTATCGGTTTGCACACTTAGGTGTTAAAATTGTTTGTAGTTGATGATTTTTTTATGTTGGTTCTTAATGCATTCAATTCTTCTTTAGTAGTGGTGGTAAAGAAAAAAAGGGACAGAGATCCATTTTTGCTTAAGCTAAAGAGTAGGGTTGGTAGGCATAAAGGACAGGTTTTTTAAAGGGTTAGACGGAGTATTAAGATCTGAGGGTCGATTATGTGTTTCAAAGATAAATGAATTAAGGGAAAGAATTTTGTTAGATACTCACAGTTCTAGGTATTTCATTCATCTTAGTGCCACTAAGATGTTCAAATACTTAAGGGATTTATTCTAGCGGGAAGGAGCAAAATGGGACACAACCGAGTGTGTGTTGTTTTTGAATTGAGAATAGGTAAAGGCTAAAAATTAGAAACCAGTAGTTGAGATGAAAAGATTTGAGAATCTTACTTTGAAGTATAAGGTTATCAACCTGGTTTATATTCCTAGGTTGTCATATACTAAGAAGAAGAAAGGTTCCATTTGGTTTTTTGTGGATATATTAACAAAGACATCTTATTGTATGCCTATTCACATTGAGATGGTAGTAGAGGAGTATTGTAGATTATATCTTCAGGAGATTTTCTGCATGCATGACATACCCTTGACCATAATTTAAGATACGAGAGTCTCTATTTGACTTGTTGAGGAGTTGATGCAGTAAAGATAGAGGAGAAGAGTCCCCATTTGACTTAGAAGAGGGTATCATGCGAAGAAAAGATTTAAGGATAAGTATAAATCAAAATAAAAATGGAAGCTATGAATATTAAAAAATAATTTTATCACATTAATGTCCAGTTATTGGCCTAGACTTACAAGGCTACTATACTAATTAAAAAGGCAACCCAGCAAACTCAAATACATAACTAGTGATAAACTCAATTATTTTACTAGGTTGAGGTATCTATTATTTCTAACTCAAATAGGTTGATCATATGTTATTGAGCCTAGTGTATCAAAGTTTGAGAAAATAATATGACCACTCATTCGAAAGATTATATTATCTGACTTAAATGACTAGCCATTACATAATACAACTATACACATTCAAAGGCTTGGCTCACAATTCATATATCAACCTTTAACTGACTAAAAGAATACAAGAGAGTCATCAAATCAATATAGAAATATTAATATACCTGGAACAATCACATAACTTTTAAAATAAATTCCTATTCCTTGGGTGCATGATTTTACACTATACAATCAATTGCTAAGTAGAACATGGTACATTGTCTCATACTGATCAATTTTAGAGAAATAGAAACTAGACTGCAAGATTCTAATAATTCTAGAGCAAACATTAGCAAACAATCTACATAGACCTTCTTCTAGTATTCTCAATCAAGATATAAAAGTCTTGTAAGAAGAACTAAAATAGGATACATTCATGAATCTATTTAATCTAACATATTCATCTTGATAAAATTAGCAAAGAAAGTAGTTGCAGGTGTAAAAAAAAACACTCAAGAAGTAGGTTTAAGAGCCTCATAATCTCTAGCAGTTAAGCATTCAAAACCTATCTATGGATATTTCAAAACTAATTTTTATATTAAGAAAGACTCTTAGATAAACCAATCATCTTTCTACTCTTGAGGAGAAAGAAGTCTAGGATGACATGTAGATTTAAAAAAAAATTCAATTAATTAGAACCCATTCTCTTCTACTAGATGGCATTACAAATTTAAAGCTCATAAAAAGGAAAGCAAGTCTAGAACATTTACTCTTATTTGGGAAAAAAATTAGCAAGGTTGATGCTACAAGGTTACAATATTTGGTAGTTGTTTACTAGTATTAATAGGTGACACACAGATATATGCATAAACAATGAATTCCAGGTTCAAGAATGCTTACTTTTGTAACAACCCTAAAGGTCATTTTTGTTTTTCATAAGTATTTTGACTATGTTCCCCTCCTATAGTCCCTTTATATCAAAATAAGTGTGATGTGTGGTATGTGGTTTGATATGATATTTTGAGAAATTTGATTGTTTTGAGGCTTTAAGTTTAAATGAGGAACTCTAGGGTTCATCTAGACTTTGATACCTCATATCAAAATTTCGTCAGTTCCATCATCTTCAGGATTTAGATTTTGGTCTAGTTACACTCTCATTTTTTTTAAACCTTCTGTGGTGAGTTTGATTGCTTAGAGGGACTAAAAGTTGAGTAGTGAAATCATTTACTTGTGTCAACATTTATCCTTAGAGTGATTAGACTAAAAATTATATGGTATCATTTGGATTTGGGAGATGAATTTGTCCTAGAATTAGGGACCCCTTGGTTCATATAATTCTTGATCACATTTTGACCTTTTTGGTGGAAAGTTAGTTTTTGGCCTCTTAATGGGTATTAGGTGAAGGAAATCTCGTACATGTGATTTGATGGTTTTATTGAGTTTGGAACATCAAAATTAGTATATGTGTAAAATTGGTTTGTTTACATGGGGTTCTGAATGAACCACGAAGGGCCATGCTAAGTCCTTGAGTCATTTCTATTTGTTGTCAAAATTAGTGCTTTCACATCTATAGGCGTGATCGGGGTAGGCTAGTGCGATTGAACTAGGTACCTAGAACCTTATCCATCACAATCGTTGTAACTTCCTTAAGTATTTTGCCTCGAGATTGCATATCTTTAATGAAATCGTGATAAATGACCCTATAATACTCAGGAATGATTTCCACTAGGTAGAGAAATCACTGTGAGTTGCCAGGAAGGGAGCACTTTTTAGAACAGAATTTTTACGTCTTTTTGCTCATTCTCTCATGCTAACTTACACTACAACCCCATTTGTAACATAGAAGAACAAGGTTTTCATGGCTAATCAATTGTGTAAGTTTCCAAAACATATTTCTATCAAATATCATCTACTTTAACATGAATTTTGGTTGAAATTTCATCATTTTGAAGACTAACATAGTGGGAAATAGTTGAACTCAAAAATGATGGAAAACTTGAGATTTTTGCAATGAAATAAAATGTTTTTTTTTATGAAACTTAATATTTGAAATCCCATAGTGATGGGTGAAATTATTTTATGATCAATATTTGTTCTTGACTCCATGGGCCAAGGGTTGGTTTTTACATAAACCTTGATTATTTGGTTTTGAGTGTTGATTAGTATGCATTTCTTGTATGTGTGACTAGATTTCGCTCAATTGGAGGCCGTTCATAAGGGAAAGGTACTTGAGTAGCTATTTTATTCAAACATAAGGCAAGTTGACATTTAATGGCTTTCTAAAAATTGCAAAAAAAAATTGCTACTTGTTCCACTTGCTTGCTAATTTTTTTTTATTTGATATTATATGAATGCTTTTGTAATGACGCATTTGTTCATCATCTTACTTTTTTCCTTTTTCCATGTTTAAAGTCATCTTATAGTTGCCCCAAGTCATTTAGCAATTGCTAGGACCAGTAGTCTGGTGCCCTAGTAGCTTAGTTACCTGCTATCTCAGTTTTCCTATTTTGAAGTTTTCATTTTAAAATGGTGAAACTCGAGAGTGAATTTGTAGTAAACACACTCGAAATTGAACTCCAATAATTTTTTTATCTTCAAAATGATGACTTTGCTCTAGGTGGACCTTGAGTTCAAGTCCTAGGATTTTCGTTTTGAGTTGGAGCTAGTTTGTGGAAATTTAATTTAGCCAAAGATCATTTTGGAATATGGGTGGTATTTTGGTGATCGGAGTGTCAGATCAAAATTCCAACACCCCTATTAGCTCTGGAAATTTGATTTTTGGCTAGTTGGATTCTTAGTTCACCACCCGTGGTTGTTTTGGGTTGGGTTGTGGAAGTTTGGAAATTTCCTCTTTTGAGTTGGTTAGTGTTTGGGGTTCTTTTCACTTAAATGACCTCAGTTGGTCATTTCATTGATTCCATTGATATTGCGGTGTATCTTTGACAAAAAATTCACTTTTTGTTTACTAGAATTTTACTTGGAATGCTCATTTTAGGGTGCCCGGAGTTTTTCTCTTGAGCTATGTTTTGTAGCAAGTCGCCCCAGAGACTCTTATGTTGCCTCTATGATTGTCACGCCTGTGTCTAGGTCTTCTCACTAGTGTAGGCTGCATAAGAGATACTTAGCTCTCCCTGGCAAGGTCGGCCCTACAACCTAATGGCTTGCACCAGCGGCCATGCACAGGTTATAGAAGGGGACAACCCCTTCTTTTAAAACTATTTTCTTTTATTAAAAACCACCATAACTGAACCTTGGGGGGCCGTTTTAGGGTGTTTTGAGATAGTGGTGCAAGTTTCTCCCCGGTACTTCTCGTCCTTTCCATCCCTCTTAGTATTATTACAAAAAGTTTAATTTCCTTACTTCATAACCTGATTTCCCTCTTGATTTCTTGTCTTTTTGGTCTCATTTTCGTACTGTGCACTCATCATTTTGTTCTCTATGCGATAGTACCATTGGAATATTTTTTGTACAGCGTACCCCGTAGGCTTTTTTTAATCCTGATCCCTACCTGAGTTGTGTTATGCAGTTTTGGTATCGTACTTCTTATTTTGCCTTGGTATCCTTAATTTGCTAATTTTGAGTCATGTTGGATGATTTTTGAGTTGTTCGGTCTGCGCGCGAGACTTGCAAGAGCTTTTCACCAGCGTCCAGGTAGGCTAGGTTTGTTCTTTCCTATACTGCATTCTTATCTAATGGTAGTTTGTTCTAGCTAGCTGCTAGTTTCTTATTTGCGTTACTTGACCCGTATCATGGATTATATATTATGGGATCTGGTGATTGAGAATGGACATGTCCCAAGGCTGCGTTAGCTTTATATTTTCAAAATAACTAATGATTAGATTACTATGAATGGATACTTTATCAGTGTTTCATGGGTGATAGGGCATTCTCCCTACACTCGAGTTTGAGACGCGGTCCTACGAGGCACATAACCCGAGATTGGTACTTTTGTTGCAGCGTCCCCTAGTATTGGCACTTTTGGGCTGAAGTCCCCAAGTATGGTACTTTAGGGGTGGAGTCCCCCGGTATGGCACAGTTATGGGTATTGATGGGGTATTCTCCCTACACTCAATTTTTGAGGTGCGGTCCTCTGAGGCACATGCCCTGCACTTTTCGGGCGGTGTTCCCTAGTATTTTCACTTTTGTGGCAGGGTCCCCTGGTATAATGTGGCATAGTTCAGATTTACTTTTTAGCACCACCATGCATTTAGTTTTATGTGTTTTTGAGCTTTTGTGCTCGATGTATCCACTGGTGGGATGGGGCACGTTTGGATTTTGTTTGTTTAATTATTTCCGTTTCTTTTTATATGCTTGATTTCCCTTAAATGTACTTTGTTCCACTGGTAGGTGGATACCAGGTACACTTTTATGGACTGGTACTAATGCGGTCCTTTGTAGGAGAATGATCATGATGAATAGAGGAGCATGTGATTTCAGAGATCAAGGTAAGCTCCAGATCCGAGCTGAGCCTATGCTCCACCAGTGTGGGTGTTCTGCCTTATCCTGTTCAAGGCAGATCGATTTTGTACTTACCTCCTTTTGGAGTAGTTGTATATGTATATTATCTTTTTGATACTCTGATGTAGTTAGCTCTATTTTATCACAGTCACAAATCCTATGAGGTGTTCTATATTTTTTTTATTGTGTATATTTTTTTCATTCTACCTTGTATTGTTGTAATTACTGCTGGCTATTTATTATCGGCCCATTATTTGTTGCTCTGGATCGATGGGTTGGGGCTTGTTTACTCCAGGACAGTAGGCACCATCACGATCTAAGTTTTGGGTCGTGATAGATTTTGGGAAAATGTGTATTATCTATCAAGTTGATTTAAAAAATATAAGAATGAAATGAATAATCTCTGATGATTTGTGGAACCATGACCATACTTGAATTATATTGTAAGTTGTTGGATTGAAACATGATATTTTATATGAACACTTGAATAAGGTTTGAGGTCTAACTATACACTTGTTAATGAAATGGTTCACGATAAATAAAAGGTAATCTTGATATTTAAATTGTTGATGCCCGGGAGGCTAAATTATAATGAATAGGCTATTGTTGATAAGAAATGCCCAAGAGCGCTTAATGTATTGTATTGAATATCATATTATGAGACTTTTTATGGTTGAATTTTAATGATTTTCCATTTATGAAATTCGATTATGAATCTTGAACTATGCCTTGATGAGATTATCAAATTTGTTAATATTGATTTGGTTGACCATAGAGACTTCATTGACATTTATGTAAGGTGATAGCTAAGGCTCTGATCGGGTTTCTATTATATGATGATATGATTATATGGTTAAACAGTCATAGCTGAGCCCCTAAACGGATGTCTATGTTATTGAAATCACACAAATGAGGTCCTGAATGAACGTCGATATATGTATTTATAGGTATAGATGAGGACCTGAAAAGATACCTAATTATGATGATTGATGTGGGATACTATCGAGGAACTGAGAAATACCATTTTTTATGAGTCGTTTTGGTCTTGAGGGCCCTATTGATG
>JBDJHY010139907.1:0-13237 GCA_039654485.1 Withania somnifera | reverse complement strand
CTGAGAGAGTACAACTAATGTTGGCAATGTAGCTACTAATATGAAAGTAATGGTGGTAAGGTAAGTAGTCAACCATATTGAAGAACAGAGATTTGATATCTTCCCTCTATGTGATGGTCCCAAGTCAAAAGGGTTATAGAAGAAATGTAAATACTTCTCAGTGTACACCCTCCCTAGGATAGTCCCAAGTGAAGAGGCACCTATCAAATTCCCCATAAAAATAGAGGGCACCTATCAAAAACATACTTCGAAGGCTTCGGGATCTAGGTCGTATTAGCCAAAGAAGACCCTGGCTAATCCGTGTGGCTCGCTTGACGAACTTCAGTGATGGAGGAATCATAAATTAGTCCATCGCTAATCCAAACCAGACTCAAAAAGTGATCAGAAAGTGAAGGCCTTTCTTTGAATTTCAATATTTTGGATTTTAGCTTCCCTCATTTTTTTATTGAGCATAATGATGTGAATCGAACCTTTTGCTATTATTAATTAATAATCATTATGTTCCCTTTCTGGGATGGTTCATAATTTAAAGGAACCCGTGGAGGAATCAAACTACATTCCATGTATGGAAGTGTCGGAATGCTCCTTCTTTGGAATAGTCTCGAATCAAAAAGGAACCATAGAGGACTCGAACCACATACGCTGATACCAAAAGTTGACATGTTTCCTCTTTGGGATAATCCTAAAGAAAAAAGAACCCATGAAGTACTTGAACCATATACCACTACTCCTCTATATATCACTCAGCTGGGATACCCATCAGCATACCTAAATTGGCTCTATGCCACCAACCTACATCGGGGGATAGTTGCTAAGCTATGATCACTAATTTAATCTCCTCCTCAACCTCACTACGGTCTAGATTCCACCTATAAAAATATGCATCAAAGGTGTTACTCCTGCCCCAGCTATACTACAGTCTAGAGTCAGCACGAAACACATGGGTAGGGCAAGACATCCCCAAGGTAATTAGTTAAGTTACAAGCAATATAAACAAGCATATCAAGGCCCGAAAAATCATCGAAACCCTTAGTTGATGCTTTACAATATATATATACTATATTAATACTCAATCTGAAGAAAGTAGATTGTAGCCTACCTCGATTCCAGCGATATCCTTGATAAGATGCCTCAAGTGCCCAGAATCACGCACGTAGCTCCAAATCATGCAGGAATATCAAAAATATAAGCCATGTGTCAATAAGAGTAAAATAAGATCCATATTTCTATATAAATAGCGGGTTTAAAATCCCGACTAAAATTAGATCTGTAAACCCTAATAGCTTGGAAAATGAAAATACTTATACCCATACATAGAGTACATCTCGTACATTGTACGATACAAAATAGATCTAAATTTTAATGATACAATCGCAAGATATAAGCCAGAGAAATTTTTAAAATAAAGAAACAAAGAATTATCCAATAGAAATTATGTAGAACCATCGTAATGCATTTCTAAGAAGTAGAATCTAGTTAAATCTCTTCAAAAATACTTAATCTATGTAATAAATCAGAGGAAAATGATGATTTTGCTGAAAGTTGAAGAAAAAAGGCTGGAAAAGCATTTTATACGTAATTAGCACCGCTTTGACCAATAAATCGATCAAAATAGCCGCGAAAATATAAAAACAATTTTGAGGGTCATTACAAAATATCGACTATGCTTGAATTGTGAGGAATAAATCCATACTAACTCATTGTATTTGTTGATGCTATCTATCATGATTTGCTTTATTGTTATGGAAGAATACTTGTCGAACATAACATTATTTGATGTGTAGTAACTTGTTCACCTTGATGTTATTATTGTCCTAAGTATGGTATCTTGTTGACACTATTGTTGCTAGAATTAAAGTGTGGTAACTTGCTCACACTATCTCTAAATTTCATAAGTGCGGTAACTAGTCCACATTAATGAATCTATTATTTAAGTGTGATAACTTGCTCACACTAGAGATCTATTAAGGTAAGTGTCGTAATTTGTTCACACTGATGATGATTTTCTTATAATTATGGTAACTTGCTCATTGCATTTTCGTATATTACTTTAATTGTGCTAACTTTATCAATCTGTGATATATTTTTTTGTAACCTATTCATAACGTGATTTCTGCTTATTCTTTGATCATATTGAAACTTATGGAGGACTTGGGATTATAGATACTTGATTGACATCTTGACGGTGGTATTAGATGAAAACATAGAAATAACAGGATATTATATGTAACAGTGATACTACTAGATGACGGTGGGGCTATTGTATTAGATTATAAATTGTTGTTGGGTTGTTTTGAATGAGTTGTTTATTGATTATAGCATTGGAAGACCGTTTGGGATTTTAGGAGTTGTTGTTTCTCTTTATAGTTAGTCAGTCGGGGATGTTGTTGAGAACTATTTTTGCACTTACTCTTGCTTTTTTTGTACTTTTGTACGGGTTCAGGGTCCAGGATTCAATAATCCTTTCCTTCTACTAGTACAAGATTCATCCGAGATATTCTGACGTAGTTGTTGACCATTCAGCAGACATAGGATATCCTTTTTTTATTATTGTGTATATTTACTTATTAAAGATATCTAAAGAATTAAGACTTGTATAAAATTCAGTCTATAGGCTATGTACAGTGACACCTGGTTTTGGTTAATAGAAGACTTCCACATTTTATATCTTACTTGTGTATTTACTTTCCATATCTTATATCTGGTTATTTACCTTATCTATTCGTGTGTTAGGAAAATATACAGTGTTGAGAAGGTAGGTTCCATCATGCCTGATTCTTGGGGAGAGACAAATTCTCAACAATTGTTGAATCTATTTTCAGTAACAAAATTCAGAAAATTGCAGAAGCATATGATTCTTATATAGCACTTGTTGTATTAAGCAGTTTTTGAACATATCTTAGTAGTGGAGGAAAAATAAAGATTAGGGTTGACTTACATGGTGAATGGGTTGTGGTTCAATAATAGTTACTTTTGGCATTGGAAGAGCATAGAAATGATAGAGACAATAGCAATATTTGTGCATTAAGATGATTTTGTCAACAACATCATCAGCCATTGTGAGCTAAACTGTGAGATGAAAAATCTTGACATCACCTAAATGCATAGTTGTGGTGAAAAGAAAAGGCGACTTCTTTTAAAATAAAAAATCAAATAATTTTGTGTACTTATTTGGAATATCTGTTGAATCCAAAATCATTTTAAGGGTGTACTTTGTTGAAAGGTTGGTAGAGAACCATAACTTGCCCCAAGGCATGGATGTTTTGGACAAAGAAAGTGGAGAATTAGCTGGTGGATAAATTCCTCTTAGTCCTGCTGCAACTGCTACTCCTGAAGTAGACAACAATACCCCGTGTACTGCACAATCATAATCACAGACTAGCATGCTCAACATAATAAAATGGGTTTTCACATTAGTATAACATTTAAAAATAAGCAAGTGCTTGATATTTATTTGAAAAATTCTTGTGATTAAAGATTTTAGAATTAAGAAGGTGGTCAACTTGCGTGATGTGTATTTTGTGACATGTGTACATCCCAAGTACAAGTGGTGGCTAAGAGATATATAGCTTTCAAATTCTGATAGACTCTATATCACACAGTATCAAAAAATGTACACATGTGGTTTGCAAAATCTTAAGCCAGGCAATTTGGGAAGAAGGCGGATGAATAGGGGGAAACCAACTGGAAAATCATTTTTGATAAGGAAAAATAAATGTTTCATATGAAAAAGGGTTAGACACAAAAGAGCAACATGCTCAGGAGAAATGCTCCATTATTTCATTTGTTATTTAATGTTCTCATTGAATGTTATGTATTAATAATGGACTTGATATCATATTATGTAATACTACAATTAATGGTGTTTAAATACCTATATTGTAATTTAAAAAATGATCATATGATTCTATCTCAAGAGTCAACAATATTTTAATATTTCTAAGAAATTACTTAAGTTGTAATTGAAAACACTATCAGCAATCAACTGTTGAAAATATAAGAAGTAGTTTTAGTAGTTACTGAATATGTCTTAGCAATTACTGAATCTATTTTCACTTGAAACATAAGCAATTGCCCCCCCCCTCCTCTTTTAACATCAATCAAAAGGAGAAAAAACTCAAGCAAAGTAAGGTAATTTATAACATAATAAAAAACGTAAGAATATCACAACAATCACCAAAAATTCATATGAACTTTTTTTAAACATCTCAAAAAATTAAAACAATATATAACTTTTCACACCTCACCCCCCTCCCCATGGACACTCCCACTCATTCACTCATCTCTTTGCCCTCTTTTCTGGCATCCTTCATTCCTTGTATCCTCTCCTAAATCAATACGAGTAAAACTTTAATGGACTCAATATGTTAAAGGGTGTTGGTCAACGAAGTCTCTGTCTCAGTCAACTCATTAGATGGAGCAGATGGAGCATATGAAAAGGATGTATATGATGATGACAATGCATATGATGAGGATACATTTGCAGAGGGCTCGGTAGAAGGAGTCATTACCCAAATATCCCTATCACGAACATACCTCAGTTTCCTAAGTAACTCCTCAATGAAGAGTTAAGGTATGTACATCAATGAGGTGAACAACATGGTGCAAAAGAATTTGAATCATCATTACATAGGAAAGAAATTCCGATTCAGTATTCACACAATTCATGCAATTGATGATAAGAGATGAAAAGTCAAATCAACACTTGATAACTAAGAAAAATTTCATATGAATGTCTTCAATAGTGATTTGCATTGGAAATCTTGCACGACATAGGAGGGTGGAGCCGACAATGTGTGCAATGACACGCATTTCAAAAAAAGATTTCTTGGTGACACACTCAGAGAATTATCTAGACTTAGAAGCATGTTGCTTCATTCAAGGTAGTGTTCAAACCAATTGGCCATCCACCATCATACTGAATTGATAGACCTGAAGAGTCGATGCCGAAGTTTGCATTAAAGAAGATACTATCAATGGTGATTTGTCTGTCTAAAACTTTGGTTATAACTCATATGGTTTAAAAAATTAAATATTAGCTAAAAATAGTGGGACAACTTCATGATAAATAGCAAGGTTAGAATAAGAAAAAATATTTATCCATCCTTGAAAATGAAAAAATTCACGAACTCTACAATGAATATATTCAAGTGAACTAAAATCAATATGGTAGCCATGTAAAATTTTCTTCCCATTCAAGGATGTAAACAGATTGGCATGGTTGCCATTGAAAAAATCATCATACCCAAGGATGAAGGGATGGAATCTTCTTTCTCTTTTGTTAGTGTTTCACTCCTTCTCTCTTTCAGCAGAAGAGCGTGAGCAGTGAGATGATGAAGATGACATTTTGGTAGATTTGAGTTGATTTAAACTCTGAGAAAAAGGAGAAAACGAGAGAGAGAGAGTTGATTTATTTATTTTTTTTTTTGAAATATTTAAGAGTTGTGATAGAAAAAGAGTGAGACTTGATTAGTTTAAATAGAGGACGAAAAACATTTACAAGAAGGAAAAGAAAAGGTAAGGTCATGAGCAATTACTTTTTTGAAGTCTCAATTTTGATATGAAATGACGGCTCTAGACAACAAGCAATAATGATTTCCTTGGGAAGGGATGCCTACAGAAAAGAGTAGCCATCTATAAAATCACCTTTTTTTTTATTTCCTTGGGAAGGGATGCCCAGCTTATATGATCTCAAATCACCTTTTTTGTTTTGTTGAGTCCAGATTATCATTTACAATAAATATTCCATATATAGAGTGTTATAATTGGACTTTGTTTCCATTTCGGACCTTAGTTTCTCAAAATCAACATTGGTTGAGGACTAAAGCCTCGTGATTATATGGCGGTGGATTGCGATTGCAATGAGATAAGGTGGTCAAGCTCACTATCATGTGGGGCCCTTATGCAATTGCGATGAAGGCCTGGCATGCCTATAAATACAACTTTTTATTTCATTTCTGTATGAAAATTTCCATTTCCTTCTGTTTCCAAGAGATAATTGAAGTTTTAATTAGTGTTTTGAGTTTTTAGTCCATGGGATTTAATCAGGTGGTTCTATATCTGATTTTACCAGGTAATTTCTTATTTTTTGATTTATTACAAGTATTTTTATTAAATATAAACTTCCATTCCTTATATCTTTTGATTTTACGGTTTAAATTAGCTCTATTTTGAGTCGTATAAGTTGTGCTCTACACATGGGTAAATATTTAGTTTTTGAGCTGATAGGGTTTACGAACCCGACTTTAGTCGGGATTTTAATCCTACTATTTATATAGAAATATGGGCCTTGTTTTACTCATATTGACTTGTGGATTACATTTTTGCTAGCCTCCCATGATTTTGAGCTCGTACATTATTTTAATCATTTGTGGCACATTTCTGAAGACATCACCGAAATCCATGTAGGCCATAGTTTACTTTCTTTATACTAAGTATTAGTATAGTATATGTATGGTAAAGTGTTATCTCAGGGTTAGGATGATTACTCGAGTCTTGATATGCTTATTTATCCAGCCTATGGTCTATTAAGCTGACTTATAGCTTAACTACTTACCTTGTGGATGTATATCCTTGCCCGTGTGTCTCAGTTGACTATGGACTGAAGTGTGGATGGTGGAGGAGTAATACCTTTAAAGTGTATTGTTATACGTGAACTCTAGGCCGTAGTGATGTTGGGAAAGGGATTAAACTAGTGATTTGAGCTTACCAGCTCTCCCTTGATGTAGGATAGTGGCTTTAGAGCTGATCTAGGTAGACTGATTATTTGTGTTTTACCTGAGATGTTATGTGTGATTAGGGAAGTTGTGGACCACCTTTTTGGGCCATAGTTAGTTAGATACGGCCTTATCGATTGGTTAGTATCCCTACATGATTACCCCATACCTAATTAGGTAATCCGCGACTATGCTGGGTCATCAGCTTCCTTTTGTGATGTTATACCCAGCCGGATTTGTCTTTTCAAGATAGTTAGCATCCTTATATGATATTATTTATCCCTAGCCGAGTATGATCTAATAAGTGAGTGGTATGGGACAAAGTTTTGGTAAATCCGTGTGTTCCCCTATATGGGTGTATTCTTGGCCTTTATTGGGCATTATTTTGGGCAGCTTTGGCATCTGGGACATGGCTACTCATGGATTGGGGACGTGGCAGGGCTAGGGGAGATTACATCTTGTGACTAGGGCTAAGTATCCATCTTATAGGTTCCAGTTAGGAGCCTTAGGCCAATCAGTATGTTGGTTGGATCTTTGTTGCGAGCATGCGTTAAATGTCTAAAAAGGTAACTAGATTTTTGACAGAGTAATTATAAAAATTTAATTTCTTATATAAATGACTGTGCCCATGAGCAATATAGAGCTATTTTCTCACTATTACTATGGTTTCTTGATAATGGCGACAAACGAATTTTACTGAGATACCGTTTTGCTTACATGGTTGTACTTGTCTTTTGATATATGGGATCAGTCCAAGTTTTTGCCTTTTGTTCCTGATGACTATGATATTAAATAACTTTTTATTGGTTTTGCATATGGGGATAGGTCTCTCCACGGACCCTCCAACATGGGGTTCCAATCTTAGCTTTTGATGTGTGGTCGGGGGAGGGGTATATGGAGTAAGATGGGTAAGTATACGAGGAAGCTTCTGTAGGTCCCTCTTAATTTCGAGACTATCCTAGAGGTGGAGCATGTCAATACTTGGTTTTGAGGTATGTGGTTTTATTCTAATGTGGGTTCCTCTTGATTCAGTACCATCCCAAATAGGAAGCATACTGAAACTTTTGTACGTGGTATATGGTTTGCAATCTCCATAGGTCCCTTTTGATTTGGGACTATTCCATAGAGAGAGCATCCCAATGATTATATAAACTTCCACAACCCCTCTTGACTTAGGACTATGCTAGAGAGGGTGCATGCCAACAAATATTCATGCTTCTTCTGTACCCCTATTGATTCAAGACCATCCAAGAGAGGGAATATGTCGACATTCTTATAACTTTCCCAGTATCACCCCTTAGCATTGCACCTCTACACGAGGGGTTAATTATGTGCTTCTATAATGATTGATTGCTAGGCCTAGTTTCTACTCATTGGTGTTATTGATTACTTTCCTCGCTATAGTTACTGTTGTATTCATTGTTCGCACCCTCGGTGGTTCTCTTCCTCTATTTGGGTCTTACTTTTACTAGTTAGGTTGGAGCTCCAGGTATGAGTCTTGTTGGGTCATGATCTGTTTGTGGCCTCATTCTATGAGTTATGCCTTGTTAGTAGCTTTCTTTCATACCTGTCAGCTGATACTACACATAGCTAGTTGATCCTTCACCGCACTTACTAGCTATTATTGTAGTTACCTTTTGGTTACATACTATGTGTGACTGCCTTGTTTGCTAGGATTTTTCTTTACCCTTCTTATGCTTACTTTTTCTCGGGTGGCCTATAATTCCTATTGGGTACCCATTGTTTTTGGTATGCATGCTACACTTCTACATCTTTTCCTAATGTAGGTCTTAGTATGAGACATTAGAGTAGACACAATCATGTGGGGTAGTTTGGTGTTGTTTAGGAGATATGATGAATAGTTGGAGTTCATACTGGTTGATCATCCTTCTGTTTTCCATAGATATCCCACTTGGAGTCCTAATAGACATTTTGTAGTTCTTCTCCATTGTGGGTTATATATTTTTTATATTTTATATATATATGCTCTACAGTCACTATACCATGTTCTAGAGAGGCATTTTGGGTTATGTACTGTGTTTTCTATCTCTATTTCATCTTATCATCCTCTTTTTTTTTCTTTTGGGATTCTTGGTACTAGCCCACGGCTGTTGCTTTAGGGCAGAGTTAGGTTTCTCTACAGGTGAGCTTAGACACTATCACAACTTAATTTTTGGGTTGTGAAAGAGTAGTATCAGAGCTCTAGGTTCATCGGTGTCTCTGGATATAGGAGCAAGTGTTTGGTAGAGTCCCCCAAATTGGTACGTAGACATCCAATGCGCGTTCTTTAGAAAAGAATCCTATTTTTTAACTCCTTACATGTGTTGGACGATCAGTAGGTTTCTTATCGTCTTATTTGAATCCACTCCATATAGATAACTACGAAAAGGCCCTTGGTGGATCTTAACAGGGTTCCCATATGCATTCCTAGAGCTTCAAAATCAGGATCAAGCGATAGGGGATCATATCACCAAATGCAGGGATTAGGAGCCACTCGAGCTCCTACAGGAAATGTTACTATGCTAGTCCTTCAGGGTTCCATGGCTCAAACAATTTCTAAGTGCTACCCCTAAGGAAGCATCATATACGAATTAGTTGGTCAGATTTTATCAGGGATCCTTGACTATCTTGTATTATGTTGCCATGTTTAGAGAGCAGGTTAGGGATTCTATCATGTTTTTACCTACCAGGTACAGTAGAGCGTTGGTTTTCTTCAGAGGCTTGGTCTTGCCACTCTGTTTGGTCACAAATAAGTTCGTAGTATAGTGAAATACTTGTGGTTAGATTTTTAGGCAGGTATCATCCATGGATAGAGCCAATCGTGAGACCTATGAGATCAGCAAGTGGAGACCCATTAGCGACGGGGGTTCATGGTACTTCATCTAGGTTTAGTGAGAGAAGGAGCAGTATAGTTTGCTTTATATGTGGAGAGTTGGAGCACGGGGTCATAGATTTCCCATTCTTGAGACCTTGTTGTCACAGTACCTCAAGTTTAGTAGCTAGAGTACAAGTCTAGTTTGGTCAACCTTACCTTTGGGTTTTTAAGGATCTGTTTAGTGATGTTTGTATTAAGAGTAGATGGAATAATAGGCAAGGGTTGTCGCAGTAGATTCATCTAGGTTAGTTCAGTTAGTCTAATCATACTTTACATCAGTAGGCCAATAAAGGCCAGAGTATTCGGAGTGATCAGCACCGTCAGGCATTGCTAGTGGGTCTCGACCATTAGGGATTCAATGTCGGGGTGGCCCAAGAGGCAGGCAGTGGTTACCATCGAGGAAGAGGTCTTAGTTGTTATAAGTGTAAGAGATAGACCATTATTCTGGAGACTTCCCTCTGTGTAGGTCAATCCAATCAGCACTAGTGGTAGCCTCGCATCAACAGCTAGTTGGAATATGTGATAGTCCTGGTAGTTCGTGTTTTTCCTTTGGAGGTGTTGGTTATTTATACAGGGAGTCCCCCAGTTATATGTACATAAGTCAGGCTGGCCTATAGAGATTACTAGTGATTCCTAGTTCTTCAATTCGTGGTAGTGGGAAGGATGTTTTGGGAGAGTTACCTCCAACTTCTAATTACGGTAAAAAATTATTTTGTTCATTGTCTAGTTTTCTTGTGATGACTTGAGAATGACTCTGATTTATTATATTCTGTGTCACCTATGTTAGTTGGTATTACCTTGTCTATGTTACTGGGTTTTATAGATTGAGTATAGGTAGGGTTGTAGCCTTTATATTATATCCCTTGGTTACATAGTTTTAGGTGGCATCTGGTTGTGATTTTCATGGGCAGATTGGATCTTGCCTTTTGTCCTAGGAGGTGCCTTTAGAGCCTTGTTAGGCGGTTCTCCTATGATTCAGGGGTTGAGTTACCTTGTTAGGTGGACCTTGTTTTATTACAGATGAGATTTTGATTACCTCACCTTTCCTAACCCTAAGTAGTGGATAATGTTTGGTTCCCATGCGTGAAGAGGAAACCATTTTGTGGTGGATCCTAGTAAGGGGCTTGAACTGTTTAGCTAGTTTAGCATGTAGACTTTGTGAGATGTTAGAGTTAGGCCTTTGGTGGTAGGTGGATTTAGTAAGTTGTCAGGCATGGGCATCTTACTGTGCTCTCCCTAGATTTATGATTATTTTATTATATTTATAGTTTGGCCATGAATAGTGTATCATGGAAGATTGATAAGGGTCCTTAGGGCCGTGCCAATCAAGGTCTGCCTTAGTTTGGGCCAGGCAGTAGTCACTTGGGGGTGTTTATTAGCATCTTGGGACCACAGTTCTTCACTCTTACTGGCAGATGCCCTGCTATCCTATAGCGATTTTTTCGATTACAAGTTGTTCAGTATCTTTGGGTAGTGACTCGTGTTACCTATGACTTTTATTGGTTAATTTTGGAGTACCAAAGTGATCAGTTTTTTGAGTAAGTGACCCTCCTATTCTGTTGGTTTCTGCAGGTCGAGAGTTAATTCCTTAGTATGTCTTTACCCTTCACCTATATCAAGGTTATTTGGGTTGATTATTATCCTTTGGGTCCTCTCGGTTGTGGCTTCTTGTAGTTGGTCTTTGAGACTGCAAATGTGTAATGGTTTTGGTAGATAACAGTGTTCCTTTAGTGGTGGATCGAGGTTATAGTATCCCAGAGGTTTTCGTACACCAGCTATGTGATTCATTCTCGATTTTAGTTAGTAGATGCGACTGTACAAATTTGATCTTCATGAGTGGCTACTGGGTTAGTTCTTTTGGTGATTATTGTGACTAATGATTGGCTTATGCCATGTAATGACTTAGTCTCATGATATTGTTCCTTGTATGAGAGTCTAAAGACTTTCAGATTCTAAGTTAGGGCACTATATGTTAGCAAGTTATGAGGCTACAATAGATGGGAATTTTTCATGCTCTGAGGCTACTGTTAGTGTGTGGTTGGTATGACAGGTTACATTGGAATAATTGTTTTCCTTACATTTCAGACAGTTTGAAGTTGATTCCAAGTTGATTTTGATGATTAGAGTTTACACATTCACTGTGGATTTAGGTCCAGGCCGAGATTAGGGTTGTCTTGGCAGGAAGGGCCAGCACCATTTATGGTACCTATTGTTGGTGACTTCCATTGATGTAAGTTGCCTTTTGTGACACCATTGGTCGATTATACCTGAGGAGTTCATATCATTGGATTTTCCCCTACAAGGTTCCGTTCAATTTCTGAAGGAATGATATGGACCTGCATTTTGCAGCTCTATATTTAATGATTTGATTCAACCTATTCTTATGAGGCCCAATATACTAGATATTCCATACATTTGGATATAGCGGGGATGTGTAGAAAATCTTGTTACTTTCTGGTTTGGGGTGGTCTTTATTTTATGTGAGATCCCAGTTCTAGATGTTTTAGACAGTGATACCCTATTCGCATCTTGATTGATGAAGACAATATGCACTGCTATTTCCACCTACAAATTGATAGCCAAGGTGATCAGATTATTCAGACACCTCAGGATACATCGTGAGCTTGTGACATCGCACTGTGGTTATAGTTGAGATGTTGAGGATCATGGCGTGAACTTTTGTATATATATTTATTCCAGACTTTGAGTACTCCTTCCTTTTTAACTTTCGTGGGTTCAAGTTTCTTTAGTGGTGGATATTGCAACGTCCCTCGGGGCCATTTCTATGATTCCATCTATCTTAGTATGTTTAGAGCATTATTGGGACTTCCCAAGTCCTTTATGACTTTCTGGAATCTTGAGGTTGGATCCTGGCGATTCTAATGGCTAAATTCTTTGATAATTATTTTTTTAGCCTTACCCAGCTTATATGATCTTAAATTGCCTTTTAGTCGGTTCCACTAAGTCCGAGTTATCATTTACATAAAGATTCCATAAATGGAGTCCTACAATTGGACTTTATTTCCATTTCAAACTTTAATTTCTAAAAATCAAGGTTGACTGGGGCCCAAAGCATCATGATTGTGTGTCAGCAACTGCGATCACAATAAGCTAAGGCATTTAGGGTCGTGATCGCGTGCTCCCTTTCCACTATCGCGATGAAGACTTGGAAGTCCTATAAATACAGCTTCCTGGTCTATTTCTGCATGAAAATTTCCATTTTCTTCTGTTTTCTAAAGCTAAATTTGAAGTTTAAATCAATGTTTTGAGTTCTTAGTTCGTGGGATTGCATTCAGGTGGTTCTACACCTAATTCTACCAGGTAATTTCTCCTTTTCCCAGTTATTATAAAGTTTTTTATTGAATATAAACTTCCAGGGCTTATATCTTTTGATTCTACCATTAAAATTAGCACTATTTTGTGTCGTAGGATGTAAGACTTATGCTCTATGCATGGGTAAAAATATTGTCAATTTTTGAGCTATTAGGGTTTACTAACCAAATTATAGCCAGGACTTTTACCTCGTTATTTGCCAAAATTACAGATATTATAAATAACTGCACACCCTTCAATTCATTTAGTTCACAAAATTAAATTTTTTTTCTTGACTCTCAATTCCTGTGGCAAAACATTGCGGAAAAACTTT
>JBDJHY010139889.1:0-11894 GCA_039654485.1 Withania somnifera | reverse complement strand
TGAATCATAGGACCATAATATAAAAAGGACTCGTAGGAACCCCTTGGGATAAAACACAAGACTTAGCTCACGAATAAGAATCACAACTCAGGTGCTATCGAGGAACCACTTGAAAAAGGGACACAAACCTCAAAAGGGCTAAATCAAGGCCTAAACCTAGTTTGTGACACAACATCGACAAGGGTAAAACCACTGAATCTATACAGATAAAGTAAGGAAGAATTAAGTCAGAGTTACCCCAAGTTAATATATGCTAACTAGGCGGGGAATAGAAGAGAACTGCGTCATAAATGGAGCTAAAAAATAGCTCACCTGAATTACCCTGCTTAAGGTCACAAACCAAAGTATGGAAAGCCTTTTCAAGACTATGCAAACCACCCTAATTAAAGCACCCGCAACCGAGTCACTCCCTGGACAAAAAGACCAAGCCTTTTGCAAGCATAAAAAGAACAACTAATACGACCATCCAATCTAACTTTTTGCTTAGGTGAGGATACAACCGTTGTCATATACATGGTCTGTCTTTGTAGATAGCCTCTAGTCTAATAGCCTAGATTACCATATTCATAACAACTCGGGGTCCTGCTCTAACTAGGACCACGAATCAAACTACTCTGGCCACCACAACCCTACAAAACTAAAGATGTGCCCTTAGCAGACTAACTCCTCGAAGCACCTGACCCTTTTCTGCTAACTAAGAAAAGATTTCCTAACTACATATTTTGATGCAGTCCAAATCTTTGTCTATCATATTGTTCACTCACGGATCGGGTATCACTAGAAACATCCTAAGGACTCAAACGTAAGGTCGAACAAACCTAACCTAAACTCTTATTACTTAACCTAAGATGTTGTGAAAACAAGGCCCTAGTAAGAGGACAATCCATGGCCTTATGTGCAAACTCTCTATATATGAAGCAACCCTCAATGTTCCACCTATAGAACCACTGTACGAATCATTGTGCCCTGAAGTACTGGTGTAATAGTAACTCCTAATGGAGCCCGAGTGGCGCCCAGACCCTGTGTGTGATGATATGGTCTCTTGGCACTACATCCTAATCCTAAAACTCTAAGAATACGCGTGAGATTCTCACGTGCCCACTAAGGGCCTTTTTCTATATATCTGGAAAGAGTATAATCATATGAGGTGATAGGAAACCCAATGATCGTACAACACGCATAACGAGCCAATAAGTTAGAGCCTTTCCTAAAGAGTGTAATGTAGCCTCCGAAGATAGGATACAGATGACTGCATACCACTCAGATACCATTTTGTCATGACCCAAAAATTGAGTTGTGATAGCATCTACATCCCACTTGTAGAAAAGCCTAACCCCATCCCAGAGCATAAGTGACAGGACAGTACCAAGAACCAGAACAAAAAATAAGGGAGATAAAAGAAGACACAGAAGTAGAACATAAAAGTACACAACAAAAAATAACTCCCGAAACCAGGTATCGTTGTTGTAAAGCATCTATATACAAAAAGGTACATAATAAAACCCAAAAGAGGGAAAAAAACAACAAAATAACTATCCAGACTCCAACAAGAACATCTATGGAGACAGAAGGAATACAGGCTATCACAAATTCCAGCTTCTTAACGTATCTCCTAAAACAACACAAAACGACCTCACACGATCGCGTCTGCTCTACTGACTCATACTAGGACCTACATCACAAAAATATGTAGAAGTGTAGCATGAGTACCAAAAATAATGGGTATGCAGTAGGCATTATAGGATGATTGTACAAAAGTAAGCATGAGAAAGGTAAAGAGCAATGATAAGAAAATAGTGTAATCGGACATAATGCAAACAGAAAAGGGATAACTACATTAATAGCTAGTAAGTGCGGTGAAGGTTCATATATCAATGTATGTGTGGCATCAGCTAACAAGTATGAAGGAATGTCAACTATCAGGTTATAACACAAAACTTGGGCCACAAGCAAAGCATGGCCAAATGCGACACGTACTTAGAGCTCCAACATAACAAGCACAAGGAAGGACCAATAAAAAAAAAGGAATACAAGGAATGCAAATAATAAACGTAATCGTAACCAAGGCAAGGAAAGTAATTAACAACACAAAAAGTAGCCACAAATCCTAGCCAGCAACCAACACATCAGCACATAAGTAACCCAACGAGACTTCCCCTGTAAGCCTTGAAAAGTGCTACCAAGAACATAGGGAAGCAATGCAAAGGGGTGCTGAAAAGTAAATAGTGCTTGTACGCACCCTCCCTGTTACAAAGACTTTGCCAGGAGCAGACCCACAAAAGCTTCTCTATATACTTACCCCTCCTACCAATATACCCCTCTCTCGGGTTGTAGCTCCTACATAGTAGTAATATCTCAAGAATAGCCACCAACTGTCAGAGGGTCCATGGAGGGATCTAATTCTAAATACAAAATCCTCGTAAAATCCAATTAATAGTATAGTCATCAGGGAAAATGCCACAACTCGGGTGTAACTCACATATCATATCTTAGTGGAAAACTCAAGTACATCCATGTAGGAAAAATCCATATCTCAGTAAAACTAAACTATCGCCATGTAGGAATTATCCAGAATTCACAATGGTAGTAAGAAAATAGGATCAAATGATGTGAGAAAATAGTTCATACTTCTTATGAGCACAATCGTTGAAAATGTAAATATATACAAAATCAATTTTCTATTATTATTCTGTAAAAATCAAGTTAACTATTAAAACATTTAATGCATGCTCTCTACACAGAACTAATCAATAGCATAAACTAGTCTAAGGTTGATAACTAGAAGTAATAGGATGATGCCAAGCCCTAGTCACAAAGTACATCCTCTCCTAGCCAACTACCCCGAGCCACTAGTAATTGCACCAAAGGCACCACAGCTTCCTAGAAGGAACCCATTAAGGGCTAAGTACATAGACATACAGGAGAAACCATGGAGTTATCATAGCTTAGTCAAATATAATTCACTCCCAGTCTCACACTAGCTAAGGTACAATATCATCACACAGGGCTTCTAACTATCTTGCAAAGTCGCATCCATCTATCTATAGTTAAGTGACCACAAACTTTCTAATCACACGCAACACCTTATGTAGAATATAGAAAAATTAACCTACCTAGATCAAATTTAAAGCCACTAACCTAAACCAGGGAATAGCTACTAAGCTATAACCATTAGTATAATCCCCTCTGAACAAGTTTATATTCTAGAGTCAGCATATAAATAACAATCACCAAATGTTATACTCCAACCCCAACCATACTATGTTCTAGAGTGGGTGCCAATCACGCAGGTATGGGAAACATCGCCTCAGGTTAAGTAACTAAGTCACAAGCCAACTAAGTAGGCCATAGGCTAAAAAAATAACCATAAAGGGGATCCACCTAGGAACCCCATCCCCGAGATGGCACTTTACCATAGATATACCACACTAATACCTAGTCTGATGAAAGTACACCATAGCCTACCTAACACTAGAGAAATCCACTAAAGTCATACTGGAAAAAAGCTGACAATCACAAACGAGCTCAAAATCACACGAATCTAGCAAAAATATAATCCATGAATCGTGATAAGTAAAACAAGATCCATATTATTGTATAATAATGGGATCGGAATCCAAACTAAAGATGGGTCTGTAAACCGTTGAAGCTCAGAAAAATAAAATATTTATACAAACATGTAGAGCACATCTCATTCGTTATATAGTATAGAATAAGGCTCAAACTTATGGCAGAAAATGAATAAAATATCCCATAAAGTATATGAAATCCTTCAAAACTATATAACTAAAGGGAAATCAAGAAACTACCAAGTATGATTAATTGTAGAACCACCAAATTATGATTTCATGTAGTAAAACTTCAATTAAACTCCTTAATATTACTAATTTCATCTTGGAGGATTAGAAAATCCTAGAGAAAATGATGATTTCTAGAAAAAATGATGAAGAATTTATAAAGCTTCCATAAGGTTCCCGCTACGGTGGGCCCCACCTACGTGATCACGATGGGTAAGCCATTGGTCTCCATGATCTCGCCCTCATCCCCCCTGATCGCAGTGCTTCCCAGCCCAACCAAGCTTAATTTTCATAATTAAGGATCTAAATAGAAACGGAGTCCCATTTCGAAAATCTATTTATGAAATTTTTATACAATCGATATTTCGTACTTAATGAATATGAGGAAAATGAGATTCAGGATCGGTCAAGCTAAGTAAACCTTAAGAATTTATAAAATATAAAGGATTTAACCTATAAAAATGTTAGGGAACCAACCTATCGATCCTAGAAAGTCATAAATAAGTTGGGCCAGTTACAAAAACTCTCTAAATAGAGATAAAATTGTGTAATTCACGAAAGTGGCCTTGAGGGACATTACAAAAGGTGGATTGAATATGAGTACAACTGGTGTGCTACATGATAAATTTTGTAAAACACCAACTCAGTGAGGAACATATTCGGGAAAGAATTAAAAGTTCCCAACATCCTGTAGGGGAATGTGATCGCATACAAACAACAGACAAAGAGGACAATGTGTTAGGCCATACAGGCGTCTGGGTACTTCTCAACTGCACCGTATTAGATGCATAGTACTAGATTGGCATCCCCTAACAGTTTAAGGACAAGTGGTCGAAGAACATTTGATGTGGTACTACAGGCTTAGGGAATAATATCACCTTACTTGCCAAATGACATTCTCTGTAGCCTATAAATAGACACCCCATCTTTAATTGTAAATCATCACATCCTGTATCCTTATCACTTAAGTAATTAAATACTTAGCTTGTTCTCTAAGTATTAGCTTCTTTCTTAAATGATCTTGGTTGTTAACGGTGTAATTTCTCTAGCTCGAATGCTCCCAGTCCTTTATTAATAAGAAAAAAATCTTAGCTAAGTTATAGGATTTTCTCCTAATCTCCACTCATTTGATTTGTTTTATTCCTTTGTTTACATTATTTATTTCCTTGCAGATATTTTATCACTAATTTGAAGCTAATACTGATCATTTGTTCACTCTTGAATCATGAATAAATTCAACTGTACCAAAAAAATGCGAAATGGGTTGGTACCCACTGTAGGTCCGAAGAAGTTATATGGGTTTTATGTTTGTTTCTTTTTATGTGTTTATTTTTATGTTTCTACTTTGTAGTTAGATCGGTCATGGCTGACTATACAGTCCAGCTTGTGGTAGGCCAAGACCTTATGCAGACTCCAAAAATGAGTAGTGTAACGCCTGAGGACATTAGGAAGAAACATCCCCCGTTAACAACAAAATGCCTCTAAAATTAAACAAAACAAATACGAACATGAAAAATAGGCAAACAAGGCCAATTGACCTCAATGAGGAGGAATTAGAGCTCGATATGCAGGGTTCATAAAACTTCACAAAAGATTTTATTGTGTCCGAAAATAAGCCGATGGCTAGGATGGAAGCACAGGACAAGAGTATGCATGAGTTACAGGCTGGAGCTATGTGGGGAATTTCCCCAGTAACTTCGATGAAAAACAATCAGGAAGAATTGTATGACCACAAATAGGAAGAACGAATATATGGAGTGATAACTCTAGATGACAAGGATGGGCTCATAGACTCAACCTCTACAAAAAAATATTTTGGATCTAGTTAGAGGGGAGATGAAGGTGTAGTACTCTGAGCTTAACTCTGAGATAAAACAAATAATAGGAGCCCCGCCAGTGGTTAAGGGGACAAATTCTATTTTATATACGACCACTTTTGTTACAAGACCCATACAAAAGATATTTAAGATGTTGGACATCTTGAAATATTATGGGAACACATATCCCCAGGGGAACTTGTTTTTTTTCACCATAGCCATCAATGATAATGACCCATGAAACAACTCAAAGGGAATAACTCAATGATGATATTCTCCCTATTCAGTAAATTCAAGGGCCAACGACTATTTGGGTAATAGGTCCTGATCATCAAGTCAACCATGACATGATCAAATGTCACAAAGGGAATCCTCATGAAAGGGAATATAGCCTTGGGAGGTATAAAACCCATAATATACGTTATTAACGGTGCTATGATGCTCTTGAAGTATTGCTTTACATTTAACCCCGAGTGGATAGTATAAAAAATATGAGATATCAAACAAACCAAGTTACAAAGTCCTCTCAAGATGAATTTAGATGCTAGGGATAGAATTTCTAGTGCGAATTTTATGGGACACATATCCATGAATATGGGAACTTCCACCACCTTAAAGAAGAGGTAGTTGTCAAGCTCAGGGTGGATGTCTCAAAAAGTACCCAAGCGAGCAAGCCAAGGGAATCTAGGAAAATGTCAATGAGGGAATACATACATCCATTGGATATGATCCCCCAAAAGATGATAATTTGATCCCCGTCCTAAGAGAATCAAGTACATACTCTAATCTCGTGTTTTGATTATCTCATGTTCTTATTTTTAAGTTTGTTTTGCAAGCATCTCCCAAGAGTAGTTGGACGCAATACCAAATGATAGAGCTGCACTTTTTTTCCATTGACTAGTTTTTATCAAAAAGGAGTTTTCTGGCAAGGTTTTTAACAAGGTAACAATAGGGACTTTTTGGGAAGTGAAGTAATATCTTTGCTCACTCTTTTTTTTTTTGTTAAGATAGTAGTAGATAATGACCGAATGAATGAAAACATTAAAAAGTTAACATTTACCTATGCTTTTCATTTTGAATTTTGTCTTATTTTTTAGAGAAATATTCCTTGATCGAATTATAAATTATCTCTAGGAATCTAGGAGGTTAAAACCTCAATTCAGAAGCAATGAGGTGACCCTACGTTCTAATTCCACCTTCCCCTAAAGGGAAGTGAGACTATGACTTCACGATCCATGCAAAGGATAACACAAAAGAAAAATAAAAGTCTAATTAGGTCATTACTAAGACTCAGTACTAGATTTCGCAAGAGAAGGTCCCCGGTACCTGTCCTTGCTCGAAAATTGACCAGGAAACCCATACAGACTGATTAACCAATAGCGAAGAAGCTCGATGCCCTCTCAAATATGGGAGGAGATGTCCAAATTCTATAAAAATTGGCACCTACTATTCAATGTTTGATGGTCCAAGGCTATGGGATAAACTATCTCAGAGACATCCAAATTTGGACACACACTAATATAAAAATAAAAGGGATCTCCCTCACTTTATTGAGGTTAAATTAATATAAAATACCCAAAGGTTAGAATTAATACCCACTAGAAAAGATGCAAAAGGCTCGTGGAATATTACATAAAATCGATTATTGGGTAACCTCCGACATCTGAGACAAACTCGACACTTCTAAGCGCAGTACAAAGTGCACAAACTTAAGAGTACGAAGTCCCTCGAGAGGCATCCCAAAGGAAATATTCGCCTCAAAAGATGGCTTTGGTAAAACCTATAAGAACAAACCAATCTGCAAATAAATTAATGTTTTCAAGTCAAGTATAAAGTTACTACAAAAGAAAAAATCGCAAAAAGAAAACTTTCTAAAAAGAAAAAGCCTTTGTAACAACCAAAAAGCTTTTGAAATAGCTAATAGGGTGCCAAGGCCCCTTTTTTTCTAGGGAAAAGCACAATTTTCCTTCTTATCATTTGGAAGTTGACCGAGCAATCCTCATCGGCAAGACTCATACTCGAAAAAGAAGAAAAATCACTCGAGATCGTCTAAGGGATGATAATTGCGTACCAAGGACCGACCAAAAGGACAATGTATCAGGACACGCAAGTGTCTGGGCAGCTCTAAATTGTACCTCATCAGGCGTACAATACTAGGTTGCCATCCTTGAAGCATTTAGGACAAGTCGCCGAAGGATATAGGATGTGGTACTAGAGGCTTAGGGAATAATATTACCCTATTGGTTGAAGGACATTATTTGTGCTCTATATATAGACACACCCTCTCTCATTGTAAAGCATCATTTCCTACTCATACTTTAGCTTGTTTAATAAGCATTAGCTTCCTTGTTTACTACTCTTGGTTGTTCACGCTATAATTGCTAGAGCTCGGATGCTCTCGGTCCCTGATTAGTAAGAACGAACTCTCAACTTCACTTTAAGATCTGCTCCCCTAATCTCTGCTCATTTGATTTATTTTATTCCTTTTTTATGTTATTTATTTCCTTGCAAATATTTAATCACTAATACAAAATTTAGATCGTAACACATGTTTTTGACTCATGAAAAGATTCAACTGTGTCAAGAAAATGGAGAAAAACTATGTTGTAAGATTGATAATATAGCCTCATATTTATAATCATCCTTTTGATAACAAATTTCAAACTATATGTATTATCAAAATGCCTTCATAATAATTGAGACATGGTGAAGCCATTGGAGTAGGCCTCAATTACATAACGAGGCAAAGATATAAATAAAGGCTTTTTTTGAAATATTTCACCAGTATTTATTAATTTCAATCATTCTTAAGACAAGACCTTTTACATATTGCTATGTTTAAAATTGCCCCTATAATAACCTTCAAATTTCCTTGTTTAATTTCTATGTATTGTTTTCCTCAGCAGAAAACTAAAACAAATTTCCTTCTATAAAAACACTAATAAAACAAAAAAGAGAAAGAGAAAAAAAAACTATATCTTCTTTCATTATTAAAAAAAACTCATGATTCACGTTACATTGTTAAAAATAAAAAAATAACTAAATAAATAACACAACAAAACCAACTTGTCAAAAAGCATTTCTTAACTTACCTCCTGATAAGGACCGAGGTGGCATGAATTGACCTTGTAATAACCGGTCATGACGTTGAAAAGGGTGGGATGGGTAAACAGCAACATTGTATGCATTTCCCTATCATTTCGATTATCGATTTTAGGATATACTTGTTCCCACATGTTACGTTTTTGGACTATATATAGATTAAGGTTAAGCATATTAGCGGTCTAAAGTTAAAATGAATTAAGATCTTAATTTTTTAAGAAAAATTAATATATATTTTTATAAATTCAATTCTTTCAGTTTGTTGAGATGTAAAGTTGTTAATAACTTTTTTATAATTGATTTATTTTATTATTTCTTTTTCAATTGATAATATAATTAATTAATTTAATTTTTCTTGGGATCTAGTACTCCAGCTATATCAAACATTTTTTACTAACTGATTTGTCATCACGTGCGTTGCGCGTATATGTCAAGCCATGTAATATAAGATTTATAAAACTAATGTTAACATTATTAAAATAAAAATCTCAATAAATAGTTCTATAATTAGGTACAGGTCTGTGTGAATGACCTATTTGAAATGAATTTTATGAATGGATTAGAATTTTTCTCCTTGAATTATATAATATCTAATCTTGAACATAAAAATCAATTAATTATATAGAATATAATAGTTTATCTAGAATCTATCAAACTATGTCTTTTCTCAAATATACTTGTCAAATGGGCTGGTTCAATCAGGCAAATTTCGGTCCAAAAGGTATCGGACTAGTCTAGCCTACGTGTAACCAAAATGAATCAAAATAGTGACCGGTTCAAATGGTCCTGTCTGGTTCTAGTCCGAGTCGGGCTGACCGTTATGGACCAATCCATTGACTCGGAACTAAACCGAATTGAAAGTTCTTTTTAAGTTTTGGACAATTAGCCGTTAGGATGTTTTGTTTGGGCCTAATTAGACGATGAGCAACGGCTATAAATGTCCATATTGGCTTTTTTCTAAAACAAAGTAAAACATTTCAATTTTTTTCTATAAATACCACTTTAATTTTTTCAACTTTCACAACAATTCTCTCGGTCTCTCTCAATATTTCTCCTAAAAAGTGTTCTAGTTATTTCCAATTAATTTTTTAATTTATTATTTTGTAATTATTAGCAACATCAAGTGATCAAAAGTTTTCAACTTTCAAGTGTTCAATTGATCAATTACTTCGGCAATTTGGTATATTCGTTTCATCTCTTACTTTTAATTTTTAAATTTTTAAATTTATTTATTATTTGAAATTATATTATTTTTTATTCTTTTAAATTTTACTATTATAATTTTAATATGGATAGACTGGTGAACTTGAACAAAAAATTGAATGTGAACTTATTTAATATGTCTGCTTCACCTATTATTACTAGTGAACTTGAACAAAAAATTGAATATGGTGGGGTATGTGTATGCATAATATGAATTATGCCAAGTTGCAAGTAAATTACGAAATAGAAGAAGATAATGAATTAGAATGGGATGCTAATATTAATCTTGACGAGTTTTTTATTGTTATTATTATTATTATTATTATTATGATGATGATGATGATGATCAAAATCGCAATGTCCCGTCCCCTCAATCTATTAATTTTGCTACTAAACCTCCTAGACCTCCTGGAGAACCTAGAAAAATTAGTGTTGTGTGAATTTTTTTTTTTGAAGATATAATAGGAACTTAAACCGTCAGATGCTTTATTTGTAAATAAGTATTTTCACATAAGACTACAAGGGGGTGAGTACCTTGAAGAGACATTTTAAAACTAAACATAAAGTAGAATGAGCCAAAGTAACTGGTGTTAAGGAAGGCATATTGAAGCAGGGTAAATTTAAACCAAAACGAGGTAAATTAATTCAAAATTATAATAGAGCATACGAGCTTTAGAAATAGAGAAAATGATAGGTGTAGGTTGTTTACCTTTGACTTTTGCTTCTTCTGATGCATTTGTTTTTTATATACAAAGAATTTATAATCCTACATTTATCAATATTTCTAGAAGTACATGTCGGTCAGATATTTTAAATTATACAGACAATATGCTATTTATGTACCCTATTTCTTTATCTTCCATGTAGAGTTTCTCTAACTTCAGATCTTAGTCGTGTTATAAATAGAAATAATTATTTAACTGTTACTTGTCACGGAATAGATAGTAATTTTATAATTCAAAAAACAATTTTAACTTTTCTATATGATGAAAATCATAGGCATGATGTAAAATTTATTTCAAAAACAATTACTAAAGTTGTTAATTATTATAACTTGAATTAGAAAATTTAATTTCAGACACAATTACTAAAGTTGCTAATCATTATAATCTGAACTGTAAAATTTTATGTGTAGCTTTTGAAAATGCATCTAATAATACTTATACTATTGAGACATTAAAAAAATTACTTTCTCTACTACTTGAAGATATTTTTCATATTAGGTGTGCTTGTCATATATATAATTTAATTGTTAAGGATGGTCTTTTTTTTTTTAACTTGTACTTGAAAAATTAAGACTTGTAGTAGGATTTATTCAAGATAATAGACTTGGATAATTTAAAGCAAAATGTGCACAATTTAATTTGAAACCTAGATTAATGCTCGAAGAAATAAAAACTCGGTGGAATTCAATTTATTTATTTATAAAACTTGCTACAAATATAAAAAACCTATTATTGTTACTTTTAATCAATTTTGCCAATCACCTAAGCATATGCTACAAAATCCATATTGAAGCCTTATTAGAGAAGTAGATGTATATTTAGAAAGTTTTTACAATGCTACTAAAGTATTTTCGTCTCAATATTATCCCATTGTTTGTTCTATTCTGTCTTATTTAGCTGAAATATCTCTATCACTTTTTGAATATAAGACTAAACTTGATTTTGAAGATGCTATTGGCGCAAAGTTTGATTTTTTTTTTAAAAAAAATCTCAATTTCCCCTATTTTACTTAATTGGACCTATATTAAATCGTTTTTTAAAGAAGACAAAAATGAATGAATTTTGTACAATGATTTATACAAGTTTAGCAATTAAACATGACGAAGAACCTTGTTTGTTTGAGACTATGGCTAACGCAAATCAAGACTTGAAATATTTATATAACCATTATACCACTATAGTTGATAATGCCACACCAACCAATCTTACTAATCCATTTGATGAGCCTTCTAATTTTGAAGAGTCATCAT
>JBDJHY010139879.1:0-13238 GCA_039654485.1 Withania somnifera | reverse complement strand
CTTTTAATCTACTGTAGTAATTTAATTTGTACTTAGTTGTTTTTTGGGGGGTTCCTTAGTTTTTCTTGTGTGGTTCTTTTCTAAGGACAGTCCTCTTGAGCCCGGATTAGGTAGCTTTTTTAAATTTAGTATTTTTCTTGCATTTCATCATAGAATAGTGTAATCTTCTCAACGATGGGTGGATGACGACCATCTTGAAGGAGGTTGTCTTAGGTAGGACTAGTTAGGTGTAAACTTGCAGCGAGTGTAAATACGTAATGTTGTAGCTAGTGTACTAAATGTGGGGAAAAAAAAGTAAGCCAACGCGAAATTGTGCGAGACACAGGTTTTAGGGGTTAGCAATACACAGGGTATAATTCTTAACACATGGGTTAATAGGGCTTAATAATGAAGTGTCATTCAATTTGTGCTTTCTTGGGATATACTTTTTGTGTAATACTTTATGAACCAATGTGCATTGTGAGGTGAGAATTCTTGCATAATCCATATTTTGCATCTTAGTTTAGAACTTGCCCTGCGTGTTATTAAAGAGAAATAAAAGCAGTGTTCTGAATAGAAAATGATATAGGCCTTCTTTGTTATGTATTGTAATGTTTAGCCTTCAGATATTATACCACTAGTAACCCTTTTGAGCCTATAGCCTATTGTTTGGTAGCCATAGCTGTACCTTGATCCCTTTTATTGAATCCCTAGTTTTTGCACCCTGCTTCCTTAGCACTGTAGCATAGACTAAGTGTGAATTATTGAATTTGAAGAAAGGAATGGTCAAGTGTAAAAGGTGACCAATGGAAGTTGTTGTGTTGAAAAGGCTCGTTGAGAGAATGTGATGTGAAAAATGAACAAAAGAAAACAAAATTGATCAAAACATTCTTGATATGATAAGATATATAGTGAATATAATTGAAGAAAGGGCTAGGAAAATTAAGTGAATGATGAATGGGCGAGGAAGTGTGAAAAAGTTAAAAGTGTTACGGAATCATAAGTCACTGCATATAATTTTCTTACCTATCCCTTAGCCAGCATTACAACCCATTAAAGTCCTAAATGATTCTGTTTAGACACTTAATTAGTGGAGATGTACACAATAGGAAAGCATATGGTACTTTGTTGCATACATGTGAGCATTTGTGAGTGTGAGAGTTGAGCTTAAGAGTTGCAAGAGTCCTAATCAAGAAAGTGAAATTTATTGAATTTACTAGAGCATGGACTATTTTCTCTTGAGGACACATTTGGGGAGTAAGGTATGCATGATTTTTATGTCTCATTTAAGCGACAAGTTGACCTCCGAACCTAATTGTCTGTTAAGAATGTGTTACTCCTTTATGTTTTTGTTTTGAACATGGTTTATTAGTTGACAGATGTGATTCCTAAATCCCAGCATAAGGGTGTAATTATGGTAATATTATGTTTATGATCGCTGCCTTTGTGAGTTGCAGTTGATTCTGTAGTAGATTGTTCAAGGACAAACAAATGTTTAAGTATGGGGGGTGATCTTAGGCAGTTGTACTTGTCATAGAGCTACCTAATTCCTATTAATTATCTTTATTTTAAGGATAATTTCATGATTGTGTGGATGTTTTGGTAGTTATTGTGTGAAAGCACCACTAACCAATATGATTAGCATGTTTACGGGGTTATTGAGAACTTGGAGGATATAGAGGAAGCAGGAAAGCAGGCCAGCAGGAGCAGCCCAGGATGCAGGAAACTGACCCTCATCATGATAGTGATCATGTCGTGATAAAGGGTTCATCACGATAGTGATAATAACGTGATTGCTATCATCATCTCTTTAGGTTGACGGCGGCTGAAAGCCTTTTATAAATTAGATTAACAGGGGAAATTTTTTCTTTTCACCCAAGGACTCATGCAAGCCTTAAGAGGCATTTTGAGGAAGCGGGATAGCACTTGGAAGAAAAACACCACAAGTCAAGAGACATATACTAGCATTGTAGGGTAAATCTTTTTATTCAATTCTCATACGGTTTTGTTTAATTATGTTTTTCAAATTGAATATGAATTGTATTGGCTAAACACCCTTGTTATGGGGCTTATGGGTAACACACCGTGTATGGATATGATTTGATATAAAGTATTTATTTTGGATAATTGATTGTTCTTCTACTATATAATAATTGTGTTTCTAATTGTTGGCCGCTATTAGAATCAATCTTAGGCTTGCTAGGGTGGAGGGTTATTGAATCCAATAATCTTGTGAGTGACTGGGAGTAGTAGGAGAGTGCTTATATTGGTGACCTTAATTTGAGATTAAGAACATAACTAGTGACTAAGACATAATCGTGTACTTAGTGCTTCACTTGGTTTAAATAGGGAAGAAAGAGATAATGCCTTTATAAGAGTTAAACAACACATGCCAATCGGAGTAGTTGTTGCTTAAGTAATGGGTGACTAAAGGATTATCAATCCTTAGTCATAACTTAAACCTCTAAATCAGCAATCAATGGAACAAGTGTCTTTATTAAAGTCAAGTCTATATATTTGTGTGTATATAATGCCATAGCCTTGGAACCATACTCATATTGATCTACCTTAATTGTTTTGAGCCAGTTCTTACTTTTTCTCCTCTTAGTTACTTTAGATTTATCCAAACCTCCCAACTCATATCCTGATTGACCAAATTGCACTATAAAGTAAGTCCTTATACGAATCACTTAGTGAAACTAATTCGTAAGTCCAAGTCCCTGTGGGTTCGACATTCGGCTTGCAAGAGCCATTATATTACTCGTAAGACCATGTACACTTGCATGAGTTAGGGAGATGATAATAATCATGTGGCCTTAGCCTCCATAGCGAAGCATAGGACCCATGTGCATCGTGATCGCATATCGATATGCCGTGATTGCATAGGACAGACTCAGTATTCATCGTGATTGTGTAATGGTAGGCCACAATCTCCTAGGATAAGGTAGCTAGGGGTTGCAGTCACGTGGAGGTGGGCCTCTATCGCGTAAAGGACCTGGAAGGCCTATATATATTTCTTTCTTCCTTTTTGGATGAAGTTTCATCCTTTTTCTCTCAAATTTCACTCGAATCTGAGATTATTAAGTGTTGTTAGAGGTTTAAATTGTGGTTTACTCCATGGAATCATATCTCGGTGGTTCTATGATCATTTCTACCAGGTAATTCTTTATTTTTGCTATTATATTAAAGTTTTCTATATTACCTAAACTTTTGGGCTTTTGAGTTTAAGCCCTATTTTGTACTATATGATGTATGAGTTGTGCTCTATGTGTTAGTATAAATATTTCTTTTTTCTAGCTACTAGGGTTTTGGACCCGTTCTTAGTCAAATTTTGACCCCTTTATTTATATAGCATATGGGTCTTATTTTATCCCTCATGACTAATGGATTATATTTTTGTTAGATTTGTATGGTGTCGAGCTCATTCGTGGTTCTTTTCTTTGCTTAGCATGACTTTTGAGGTTTCTTCCAGCATCAGGTAGGCTCTGGTCTACTTTCATCAAACTGGGTATTAGTGTAGTATACGTATGGTAAAGCGCCAACTCAGGATGGGATTATTAGTCGAGCCACGATATGCTTATTCTTTCAACCTATGGCTTACTTTGCTGGCTTGTAGCTTAGTTACTTCCTTGAGGCTATATTGCCCTACCCGCATGTTCAACACCAACTATGGAATATAGTATGGTTGGAGAAGAGTGTCACCTTTAAGGTGTATTGTTCATATACTGACTCTGAAACGTAGACTGTTCGGGAGGGCATTATACTAGCTACCCCCTAATTAAGGTTGGTTGTTTTGGAGCCAATCTAGGTAGGCTAATTATTATGTGTTTTACCTGAGGTATTGCGTATAATTAGCACATGTGTGGTCACTTGGCTATTGATAGTTGAATATGGATATGTTGGATATTTAGAAGCACTATGTGATGATATTGTACCTAGCCGAATAGGACTTTGTTGGATGGTTAGCAGGCCTACATGTGAGCTAGTTTGGTGTTATTTTAGGAAATACAGTGAGCAGTCGATGTTCATGTTGGTCGGTCCTCCTTCTGTCTCTACAACTGTTCTACATAGATTTTAGATAGCTATTCAGTAGTTTTCCCCATTATGGGTTATACTTTATACTTTTTCTATATGTAGATGCTCAACAACCACAATACTAGATTTTGGTGAGTCATGTTAAGTTGTGTATTTTTATATTTGGCTTCCAATACTTATCTTTATCTCCCTTCTTTTTTCTTTTGGTTCTTGGTACTGGTTCATATCTTCATGCTCTGAGCTAGGATTAGGCTTGTTTACGGGTGGAATGTAGACGCCACTAAAACTTAATTTTTAGGTCATGACAGAGTAGTATTAGAGCTTTAGGTTGATTGGTGTCTCTAGCTATATGAGTAAGTGTTTGGTAGAATGCAATTGGTCAATACGTAGACGTCTATATCCTATTTTTGGGAGGCTAAAGGGAATTCTTTAGGATAGATTCTCCTTCTTGACTCCTTAAGTGCATAGCATGGTCATTGAGTTTCCTATCATTTTATTTGGCTCTACTCTTTCTAGGTGATTAGAAAAAGATCCCCAGTGGGCACCAGTAGGATTTCTGTGTGCATTCCTAGAGTTTTAGAATCGAAAGCGAATGCTGGAAGACTATATCATCAGACACAGAACTTGGGAGTCACTTGGACTCCAACAGGAGTTACTCTCATGCCAGTTCCACAAAGCACTGAATTCGTTTAGAAGTACCAATAGGTGTCTTGAGAGGATTATCGGTTAAGGAGAAGATGTTTGTCTCTAGCAGGGGTCTTTGACTGTCTAGGACTATGCAGCATCATTTGACCAGATGACTACATATATCCCTAGACCATATGTACGAGACATAGAAGGATGTTATATTTCTTCATAGAGTTAGTTTTGTCACTATGTATGATGACAGAGAGCAGGTCATACCCTTGGAAAGTTCTTTAGACAATAATGGCCCATAGGAGGCTTGTCGTGAGACCTATGGGCCTGGTGGTCAGGCATTCTACCGAATGACAAAGGCTGGTTGTGATCTATCTCAAGATCTGACGAATGAACATCTAGGGGGTTTATTTATAGGTGGCGGGTTCATATATGAGGCCACAAATTTCCCCCTTCCCGAGGTTCTTTTGTCACAGCAGCCTGGGCAGAGTAGCCAGAGTTTAGGTTTGGCCTGTTTAGTTTCTCCTTTGGTTTTTAGAAGGATTCAATACTCGATTTATGAGTGAGCATATGATAGAAAGATACCTTAGTAGAAGTTCCAGTCAGGTCAGTCCAGGCATCTTATTCAAATTATTTTATAGTCATCCAATAAAGACTAGTATACTTAGAATAGTTAGCACGCCAGGAACGTATCTTCAAGTTCACAGGGCCATAGTGGCTAGAGTAGTTCAGTTTGTGGTCCCAATCAGAGTAGGACCGGATTATTATGAGTATGGTGATCTAGAAAATTTTTCTAGAGGTTGTCTTCAATACCGGGCCATACAGTCAATGGTGATTGTAGCCTCAGCTTAGTAGTCAGTTAAGGCAGATGGTGGTATTAGTAATTCTTGTATGCATTCATAGGGCTTGATTTTTGGGTCAAGGAGTGTCTGAATGTGGATGCCTTAGTTACGCTGGTCATTAGAGTCTATTTGTGGTTTTTCATTATTCAATTTGTGTCCTTGAGTAGGGTGTATCGGGTGAGTTACCTTTGAGCACTAGTTATGATATAGTTTTATTTTACTCCCTACCTAGTTGGCTTATGTTGACTTGTGTGTGATCTGACTTATTTCTCACTTACTTTGTTTATGCTAGCTTGAGTGACCTTCCCCTTGTTGATGTTGTGTCATAGACTGGATTTAGGACTTACTTTTAGACCGTGTTGTTCGTGGCTCTATTTTATATGGTTCTTTGGTGGCACCTGGGTTGTAATGTTAATTGGCAAGCTGAGTCTTGTCTGTTAGCCTAGGGAGGTGCCTGCGATTCCTTGTTAGGTTGTGTCCTGTTGTTCATGAGTTGGGTACCCTTATTTAGATGGGTCGTACTATATCCTAGATAAGATTTGAGCACCCTTACCTTGTCCTACCCTGAGCAGTGGATAATTTTTGTGGGGTCCTTGTGTTTCCCTTAGTGAGGAGGGAACATTTTGGTGGTGGATAGTAAGAGTTTTGAGTTGTTTGGATAGTTTATCCTGTAGATGCTGTGAGATAGTAGAGTTAGGCCTTCTGTTGATAGGTGGCCTTAGTGATTTTACCGTGCATGGGCAAGTTACCTTGTTCTCCTAGGTATAGAAGTGTTATATTATGATAATACCTTAGTCATAACTAATGTATCTCGACAGGTTGATAGGGGTCATTTGGAACTTGCTGAATGAGATTTGTGTTATGTTTAGGTCAGGAAGTTTGTCCTTTATGGGGTTCTTATTAGCATTTTGAGTTTGTAGTTTCTTCATTCTTGTGAGCAGATATCCTGTTATCCTGCAGTGATCTTTCCCGATCGCGAGCTATTCGATAGCTCTAGGTTATGGCTCGCGCTATTTGTGACTTCCATCAGTTGGTTCTAGAGAACCAGAGTGAGTAGTTTTGTGATGACTCGCTCTTTCTGTTAGTTATCTTCGGTTAGATTGACTATCAGAGAGTTATCTTATCCTTCACCCATGTCAAGTTAAATGGGGTAGGCTATTTAGGGTTGCTTGTAGTTCATCGTCGTACCTACAGGCATGTAACTATTCTGGTAAGCAGTAATGCTTCTTTAGTGGTGGATCGAGGTTGTGGTATCCCATAGGATTTTGTATGCCTATTTATGTTATTCATTTCTATTCTTAGTCAATTGATGCAACAATGTAGGTTTAATCCTCGTGAATGGATACTAGATTAGTTTCTACTGCAATTTCTTGTGTTTGGACTAGTGATTGGCTTATACTGGGTTATGATACAGTTTTTTTATCATGTTTCTTGTATGAGAATCTAGAGGCTTCCAGGTTCTGAGTTTGGGTCACTTGACTTTAGAAAGTTGCGAGTAGTTGGAGTTACTATTCTTAATTACTGATGATTACCAATTTTAGTTAATTGGCTTTTGGTTATGCGATGGCTTGGCCTGTTACACTATTTTTATATAAGACAACGGCAACTGAGTTTGCAGTCGTGACTTAAGGTTATTATCAGCACATGATTAAAATGACAAAGTACCATAATGTGATTGTTTCAGATTGATTCCCGGTTGATTTTAGGTTGATAGGTTGATATTAATGATCGGGGTTCAGATAGTTACCTTGGTTTTAGTTCCAGGCTAGAAGTAGGGTGTGCTTTGCAGGTAAAGTCAATCACCATTGTGATACCTGGTTGTTAGTTAGCTGGTTGATGTTGAGTGTCTTTTTGTGATACTGTTAGTCGGTTATACCCTAGGAGCTCATAGTATTGGGATATATACTACAAGGTTTTGTTAGTTTCTGATGGTACATTAGGGATAGATATTGGTACTCGCAATTCTAGAGTTGATAATTTGATTCAGGCCATGTGATTTAATTTGGTAACTGATACTTCATACACCTAGGCATAATGGATATGCGTAGAGAGTTTTTCTACCTTTATATTTTAGGGGTCTTTAGATTTTGTGAGGTCCCAGTTTCTATTACTACAGATAGCGACGATTGATTCACTTCTTGATTTGTTGAGGAAATATGGTACTAATTTTCCATCCACAAACTGACAGACTGTGAAAGCAGAATATTTGGACACCTCAGGATATATCGCGATCCTGTGTCCTCGATCATGTTAATGATTAAGGTTGATATTTGGCCTTGTTATAGCTTCATATGAAGATAGTTTCTTTTCAGTGTTTAGATGACGTCACTTAGGGTTTTTATCTCTTTAGATTTGACATTACCATTTGATCTCCATGTACTTCAGAGATACATTTGTATTAGACCTACTTCAAATTTATTGTTTCTGTACTTAGTGGTTCGTTTGACACTAATACCGAATTTTAGGGTGTCTATTTGATTTTCTAAAACTTTCGCACTTTTTTATCTTCTGTTTATTGATATACGTTATCATTTGATATAGTATTCCTCCGCTTCAGCTTCAGACTACAGATTTTGGTTCTCCTACTGGCGGTATAGTAGGTGCCATCATGATCCGCGAAATCGGGTTGTGATATGGCAGGGGTCATTTTTATTCTTTTCTAGGGAGGTCAGAGGTATAGGCCTCATATCCAGTGATTACAGGTATTTTTAACATGTACCATCGACCTACATCAGTCTTATTTGATCCTGGATATACTTACTCTTATGTGTCTATCTATTTACTTATGTATTTGACATGATGAGTGATTCCCTACCTTTGTTAATTGGTGCTTCCACACCCATAGGTGATTCTTTAGTGGTGGATTGGGTGTACCGATCCTATACTATTTCCATGGTAAGGTATGATACTTAGGTAAACCTGATATTATTAGATATGGTAGATTTTGATTCATTCTGTGTATGGTTTGTCTTTTTATGCATCATGCAGTCTTGGATTGTTACGACAAGACCATTACTTTAATATGCCTAGTTTTTCAAAGATTGAGTGGAAAGGTTCTAGTGGTTCTTATCCTAGTAGGTTGTAATCACCCTCGTGGTCATTTATGATAAATACGTAATGTATTACATTTTAGAGAGTCTTGGTAGTTTCCCCAAGTCATTTATGACTTACTGGGACTGAAAGTTCGGATCCCTGACGACTCGATTGAGAAATATCTCAAATTCCCTGTTTTAGATCCTAAACTAAGTACTTGCTGACCAAAGTCAACTTTTCTTCAAGGCGATCTCTAAATTTAATTCTGACAGTTCTGTTAGCTCCGGAATGCAAAACAAAGCCTAGACTGACCTCAATTTTGTGTTTTGAGGTTTTCGTTTGCAAGTTATGCTAATTTGTGGTTTCTAGTTAAGTTTAACGCCTAAAGTGGAGTTGGGGTGCTATTTTGGTGTTTGGAGTGTCTGATCGGAATTCTGACACTTCCATCAGCTCCAGCATGGTGAACTTAGGCTAGGTTAACCCTTGGTATGCTTCCCAAAGTGTTCATGCTCGATTCGAGTCGTTTTGTGGGAAGTTAGAAACTTTCTAGCTTTGGTTAAGGCATGGTAGGGGGTCTATTTCGCTCAAACGACCTCCAATGTCATTTTGTTAATTCCGTTGAGTCCAGTATATGTTTTCCACTCAAAAAAACATATATGGTTTGTAAAATTTGGACTCCGTTTTAGTTCTGTGCCTTCATTTGATAATTCTGCAGTTGTAGATTTATTGAAATAAGCACGATCGCGATAAAAAAATTAATTAGCTCGAACGCACCGTGTCCAGCCAGTTAAAAAGAGCAAAAACTCAATTTTTCTTAATTTCTCCTCTTGTCCTTATACGATTCTTTCTGGGAAATTCCATCAAGATTGTAAAAAAGTTTTTGAAGATTTTTTACGTCTTTTTCCTCTATTGGTAAGTCTTCTTCTCCGTTTTAATTTCTTGAAATTCTTAATTTCCACCATTAATGGAACCATAAGTTGAACTTGATGGGATCCTTCCATAATCTGTGTATTTTTGAGTAATTCTTCATAAATTGAATATATATTGATCCTAAAATTATTATTATCCTGAAATTCCAATGTTAAATTCGTAAAGATTGAACCTTTGACCCTTTTAGGGTCAAATCTTCCTTGGCTATTTTGAAGCCTTTCCCGCACTCAAATTGTGCTCAATTTTGGAGCACGGGTTACTGGTAACGATAGGAACCCCGTAGTGAAATTTATTTTTAGTTTTGGTGAGCGGACCCCGCAATCCCATTTTAGGTCCATTTAGGGCCCTATTTTTGGCCCAGCATGAAATTTAGTATAAATCATTCCATTAGACTTGTATTAACATATAGAATTCATTAACACAAATTTCAGATCATTCGGAGATCATTTTATATCAATTAGAGCAATATTCGTGAGATTACAACGTTTGATCGTTGGACAACAGGTAGGCTCTGTGGGGCTATCTCTAGGCTTATAGATTTAATAATTGTACTAAATAGAATTCTTAGGTAGGGTAGCTAGGTTTTATATTAACCCTCTATACAATTCTTTCATCCGTTCCATGTTGATATTGATATTTTGGTACCCGGGTGATA
The DNA here is from genome assembly GCA_039654485.1 of Withania somnifera. NCBI lineage: Eukaryota > Viridiplantae > Streptophyta > Magnoliopsida > Solanales > Solanaceae > Withania > Withania somnifera. The sequence goes on along the minus strand of JBDJHY010139879.1, from coordinate 3,128 downwards.
TGGGGCCCGAGACTTAGCATTTGATTAGAAATACCTACGCAAGGCATAGGCAGTGGATAATTCATGATTATATGTTGATATATAACATTGTTTATATGTTGTACATTCACGACACGAGAGACTGAGCCTAAGGCTACGATGAGAGTGCATTGGGGCTGGGTAGTATTGCCTCCTGATTTATGAGCCATGATGCGTAGTAAATGTTTTGATGATAAAGTTTCATAGCGGTACAAGGAAATAAATGAGAACACTTTAATAATAATATAAGTAATTATATTTTATTATTTTAATCTCGATATTTATCGAGCACCCGGTAACACTGTTTTCACTTAGTTTAGTCCAGGCATCACCCCTAGCATTGGGAAAAGTATATTTTTACTAATAAATGTTGGCACTTGTGTCGGACCTAGAATTAATAGTGAGGACAGCACTGGGACTTAAGACCATCATCTTTCAGCAGTGGGTATAACTTTTGACACACGTGGTACTAGCGGTTGTAGAAACATGATGATATTGTTACTGAGGACCATAGAATATACTACTATATACATCGGCATTGAATCCATTGACTTTCCAAATACAGCTAACGGATATTACTAATATGAGGCACTATGTGCCAGGGGGATAACACTGATATGAGGCACTAGATTCTAGCGGGATAATACTATTACGGGGCACTATGTGCCAATTGTGATTCAATACGGTTTTGAAAGTGGGATGTGAGGTTCTAATGTTGATCATGTGTTTGTTAATTTTCTGCACTTGTCTTCTTCAGTGTACCATGGTTGAGATGTAAGGCCTGTGGTGAGCTTGTTTCTTTTAGTGTACACTGCATTTCTTTCTGGGGGACTTATCAGTATTTAATTGTTTTGTTTTATATTTGTATTACTTCTTAATTGTCCTTATCAGTTACTTGTTGGTTCATTTTATGTGGAATTAGTGATTTACGCTCTTATTCAGTTATTTATCCTTTCACTTGAGGATATCGGTATACTGACCATGTTCTACTACTATATTCTTTGGTTTTCATTTATTGTGTTATATTTTACATATGTTGTTGCAAGGATTCCAGGTATGTTCTTTTTCATTACATGCGATCCTGTTATGTGATTAACTAGCGCTATCAATCTATGTGACACTTGATTCGTACTTAAGTTGCTAGTCTTCCCATATTGTACTATTTGCTTCTGTGACCCTTTTTCTTGTACTCTATTAGTTACTGCTTTTATTATTGTTATGTGCTTAGTGGGCCCTCAAAGCCTGCTGGGTCTGGGTTGTTTTGGTGACTTGTACTCATACTACACTTGCACATGTGCAGATCTGAGTACAGGTTCCCATTCGGAGGTTCAGGGTGAGCTCAGCATGCAGCTTTTTCTTGCTTCTCTTCCGACTTATATTTTGTTGATCTCCATTATATTTCAAAGATACCTTTATACTACACTTACTTCAGTTTTATCACTCTGTACTTGGTGGTTCGTTTGACGCTGATACAATATTTTGGGTAGATTATGTTATTCTTTAAGACATCCGCAAAATAGTATTTATTCTTGACTTTGATATACTTGCGCATTTAATGTAGTAGTCCTCCGCTTCGACTTCGGACTACGGGGTTTGGTTCTCCTACTTGGTATAGTAGGTTCCATCATGATTCACAAAATTGGGTCGTGACAAGTTGGTATCAGAACCTAGGTTCGTCGGTGTATGTAGATCGGCGCGGATACATTCATGGCTTATCTTTGGGAGGCTATGGTAGCATTTAGGAAATAAGTTCTCCTTCCTCACTTTTATTCGTGCACTTGTTCCTTTGATGTTTCCCAAAAAACTTATTCTTTAACATTTATTCTTCTGCAAATGGCACGTTTGAACTCTTCCATAGGCAAGAGAAAATATTCCATACCAGTAGCTAGGACTCCTGTGAGAGGCAAGGACGGAAAGTGAGTCAGCAGTAGATGATGTGCTAGTTCATTGAGACAACTAGAGCCCAAATTACGAGTAGAGGGTCAGTCTCAGCCATAGACCAGCAACCATCAGATGTTTCATTACAGCATACAGTGGACTTAACATCTATCTCAACACTGATTGGCTTTTCGACCATGCCAATTCTGCAGAGTTTGTTGCATGAGATTTTAGGTGTAGTTAGGGAAGGAGCATCAGTGGAAGTACCTCCTGTCCAGGGTGATGATTCACCAGTATAAAGAGAGGTTAGGCGTCTGCACCAGGGTCAGATGTCGTCACTGAGTATGAGGTTTATTTTTTTGAGATTGTTGGGCGTACTGCCATAGTTTTCCCTACTGATCAGGATACAACACAGATTTATGGATGATTTGATTTTACCTCTTCATCTAGTGGTAGAGCCTTTTATAAGTCAGGCCATTCTTTTTCTTAGGTGTTGACCCAAGCAAAGTTTATGGAAAGATTGTGCAAGGAGGCTTATGGAGTGAATGGTCGCGATGTTGGATCCTCCAGCTGAGGTGGCCAATCGGGTGCTGGTGGTAGTTTTTGTAAGAATAATCTATCATGGAGGTGTTTTGAGTTCGGCATGGAGGGTCATTACGCCAAATCTTGCCCCCAACGGGGTAGGATTCGGCCTGCTTCACATTGTGTTTAGACTAGTGACACTAGTGGTACCTTTTTAGGGAATTCGAATCAGCCAGTATTGTTTGTGACTCAGACTTTGTCACAACCAATTTAGGTGGCATCACCAGAAATTTAGATTGCACCACAGATTTTAGTTGAGGTTCATCCAGATGATGGGGTTCAAAGTTTCGAGCAAACTACAGACAATATTCTTATTATGACTTTAGGCTGGGGTGGTTTGAATTTTATGCCAAAGGATTTTTGGTGGCGTAGGCAATTGGGATTATGCTTGGAGTGTGGTAGCTCCAGTCATCTTTCTAAGGTTTTACCTCAAGGCCTAGTGTGTTATGATTATGGAGTAATAGTTCATCATGGTAAAGAGTGCCCCCAGCGTGGGGTGACTCAATCTTCAATTAGGAGTGCACCCGAGTCAGTGTCTCCACTATTTAGAGGTGTTCATCATAAAGGGGGGAGTTCCCCAAGTAATGCTCAATATGGTGAGGTAGGTGGTTTGGATCGGTTTTTGGTTGATCGTGGACAGGCTATGCTTG